>JAYJMF010358943.1:0-10223 GCA_036873715.1 Salvia sclarea | reverse complement strand
CCCTAAAAATTATATATTTATTATTTAATTTAGAATTTTAAAATTAAATTTATAAGTAAATTGAAATTAAATTTAATTTCGGGAAATTCGGATAGTCCCAATCGGGATTCGGGCGAAATTTTCCAAAACTCGAGTCCCGGTCCCAATCCTGAAAAATTCGGGACTCGGGACGGGACGGAAATTTCCCGATTTTCGGTCCCAAATTCTCAGCCCTAGTAAAAACATAATTGTGCCGGCCTCATTATCTATATATTAATTATCGAAAATAAAGGCGGAGCCGTTTGTTGTTTGCCGGCTTGCCGCCCCCTATTATTGTTGCCGGTCTCATTATTTATGTATTAATTGGGCCGGACCTAACGTTAGGTCCGCCTAACGTAAATGTACCTCATAAATTGCCTTTAACAAACATCACCTCTTGAACAAATTATAGTTGGGGATACAGTGGAGGAACAAACACCACCTCTTGAACAAAAACAGAACCACCAACAATTATGTTTGACAAAATTTTCAAGTTACAACCTTCAAAGGCCTCTAAATTCTCAGGATCATATATGGGGAAAAAAAAAAGTAGTAACTTTGTATGGACTACACGAAGAACAAACTATATGTCAAAATTCCATAAGAAGAATGATCAAAATCTGAAAGGTCATATATGTATATCAAGCAAACTTGGTGCTCAAGAAACTATTGGTCCCCGGAACTGCGATTGGTCGCAATACGGGAAAGAGAGGCTGTGAAATTGGAATCGAAGTTGGGACAATAAACGGCTGTGGCACATTCGCCATAATTGGGGGAGTCATGCACAGCTGCATTGCCTGAGCCGAAGCATTTCCTATGAAGACAATCTCTTTGGTTAGGCGTTCCCAAATACTAAAGACAAAGGGATACACATTGCTACTTCTATCTCCAAATTAAAATCCAGTATGTAACAAGTGTGGCATGCATATCATTTGTATTTCAACCACATCAGCAATATTTGGTTTCAACAAGGCATGTAGCAGCAACCTTATATAATCATACTACATGTGTGCATGCAAATAGGTAAATAGAGCAACATGAGTCAATGGACCACAACGGTTGCCCAGGCTCATCCGCTTGTTTTATCATATGTGGATTAGCCAAAATTCTTTCATCTAAACATACGATCCAACTAGATATGATGAGCCTAGAAGATGATCCTAGGGGTAATGAGCTACTACTTACCCAGAAGTGAATAATAATACAACCGAACACGTGAACATCAGCAGCTCCATTATTGCATAAGCAAATTAACCAGCATAATAATATCTTCCACTAGTTTGGTAGAAACCATTTGAACTCAATGTTTTCATTTTCAATTACTTATGGGTTCTAATATTGAGCTAATCACTTCTAGCTAACAGCCGCATAATACCTTGATGCTTAGGAGGATGCACTTGATGCAGGGTTGATACAGGCCGCATAGCTGCTGGAGAGAACCCAGATGCACTCTGTACAACATCCTGAACATATTGATAGCAGCGAAGTATCAGTAAAATTCACATTGCCACTGTAAAGCATTTGCAAGACTCAAAACTACCCCAAGAAAAGAGAGCAAAATAACAAAAAAAAAAAAAATGAACTGAGAAAGAGAATCCAAAAATGACAAGTCTCATTTTCTTTTTACTAGAGATCAAAAACATGTTTGATTACTAAATATATACTATTTTTGTTCATTTAACAGAACTATTTCTGCAGTTAAAAGTATATTCCATTACTCAATACTCAAAAGAAAGTAGTAACATTGACTATGTATCTAAAGTGAAAAGTATCTACTCCTAAAGATATCACTACCTCCATGAAAAAATCTGAGCACATTTTCATTTAATATTCTTTTCCTAACGCAATAACAAAATATTTTATTCCATAAACGATCAACAGAGTTTGGCTGGAACAATACCATATGCAGTGTAAGAATTCTGCACTTTGCCTTGATGGGCACAAGACGACGAGCATTTAAAAAATAAATAAAAAGTAAACCAAGCATTAATAATTAAGAATGACAAGTAGATGGCACGGCATCTTACACTAGAAACAGGATGCATACAAACAAGAGGCCCTCTTCCAAGCATAACCTAAGAATGGTAATTGATTGTAAAGATTAGACAACCCTTGTAAAATAAGTTCTGTACAAATACGATGGTATTTCACATGATGGAATTAATCAATCACTGGCATACATTTTGTGAGTTTGGATGGACATAAGCGTAGCTTGTTTGTAAATTCTGATATTGGCCAGTATATCTAACAGGTTGTGTCCTGTTCACCACTTGTCCAATAACCTGCACATACAACAATGCTAGTAAGAGATGGTAAGCTAAAAGAACAAGACAAAATATAGCTTCATGCATTAAATTCACAGCAGCTTGCCAACCATCCTGTATCAATCTATTCAAGACAGCTACTCAAGCCTACCAAGTACTAATGCTAGCAAGGCTACAGCAGGAAATAAGCACAAAGCAGTACATGAGCTACTTTGGGAGGTAATGACTGAAAGTAGCAGCTATTTGATACTTCATACGATTAAAGTTAAAGGAACTCTGGGTTGGTACAATATAGGCACAGAAAGAAATGGAATGTTAGACTTACAGGTTGCACATATGGTGCATCATTGCCACCATGCCCATAGGTGACATTATTATATGGAACAAACTTAACAGGCACAGAAGGATGAGTAAAGGTATTTCCATCGACTTCTTCCCGTCCACTTGCCATTGCATAGGTTCTGGTCATGTAAAAATCAGTTGTTCCATTAGGGACTGCAGGAGGAGTCACTGTTCTATGCTGCATCATCGATGGACAGAACATTTTAGCTCCAGGATTGAGCTTAGATTCCTGTAAAGGAATATAAAAATCAAAATTGTAATAATGAAGCTTGTGAACAAAATGACTATTTAAAATTGCATCTAGAAGATGGGAACAGTTATCCAGAATATCTATCCCCTTGGCAAATATGACCTAATTAATCTAGATTAGAGTAATTATCCTTAAAAGGATACAAACTTCAATTTTAAATGTAGTCATGCACAGACATCCATAGTACCTTGGAATCTTTCTTGGCATTTGAATCTTTTGAAGGGACCAACAAAAAGGGATTTGATGATGCACTGAGGCATGACTCTGATTTCACATTGATATTGGGAGCTGAAGCAACGGAATTATTTGGTTGGAATGGTAAAGTCGATACAGTCCCATTCGTGGTAGCCTTCTCTTGATTCTGATCCTCAAGTTCCCTAGAACAACCAGAAGATACTTCTTGCAGTTCTAGGCGCACATAATCCTCTTGAACATGTACAGCAGAAGCTGATTGAGCTTCACAACTGGTGACTTCATAGAAAAGAAACAGATTTACAATCTCCTTACAACTTAGAGAAACAGAAGCTTATTGATTATGATAAATATATAGGGCCATTTGTGTATGAGCATTGAGCAGGATAATTATAGTAGAAGCCTGTAGCAGACATGAGTTCTTTTCTAGTCACTAGGGAAGATGCATGCTGTACCAGACAATTAGTATAGCAGTCACCCTAGAAACGTGTTTTTTGTTTACAATCAACCGTGAACCACCTAAGAAATTGATGTCTGACAGTTAGGTATGGACAAGTTTTCATAAAATATATATGATACCAATTATTAAAGCTCTCATGTGGTAATTATATGTGGTTAAGTCTAACTGTTCGCCAAACAGGGAAAATAATGTAATAGACATGCTCTTGTATCACAGTAAGGCTAAATTTGTGAGGAAGCCTATCACTTATGTTAGCCTTAACTAAACAATCTCAGAGACTCAGACAACATGACAGTCAGCTCTCTGTTAGGTAATGTTCTTACTGGCAAAGAATAAAAATTATGAATGAACTAGTTCAATTTCAAATGGTGCATTACATGTTTTCATTCCATAATTTCGAAGTGTGAAAATATAACTACTTGATTTTGTCTAAAAACTAAGCATGTTTATCAGTTTTAATCTTGTACATGTAAGCAATACAAGAGCTTAAGTTGAATTGTGTTTAGCTGATTCAACAGAGACACAAAAGTGTCTTCGAATTAGAAGACGATTATGTTACGGCATTTGCAGAAAATTTACTTTCTTAAGATTCTACCTTTGTTAGCAAAAGAAGTAGGCTTCATAACCATGCTGTCAAATCTTAACCACCAGTTGCTACCTCAAAATATTATGCACTGTGCGTAAATTAAGGATCAATTGCACCTTAATTTCTAAACTATTTCCGTTTTAAGATAAATATCCTCAACTATTGATAATTACCACTAAATGCAGGAACTAACAAAAATATATTGGTGTTTGATTTCCAGTGACGTAGATGTGTCATGTCTTGCCGGATGTTCTCCACATTCTTTTAGATGTCTGGACACGACACGACATTGTTTTGATGAAAAAAAAAAAGTTGAATTTAAAAAAAAAATCCACATAATAGTAAAAACCATTGTCTCTATGAAGTCCAATATGGATAAATCCAACGTGGCCCTAAATTTTGCCTCAACCATCAATTTCGAATTCAGTCATTTTTTTCTAGGTAAAACTTCGAACTCTATCATCAATTGCTCCTTATCCAAAGAAACAATCAATCCAATCCTCGGTTTATCATCGAAAACAGTCAGAACTAGCGAGTAAAATCACATATTTTGAGCATGCAAGTATCCTCCGTTTCCGACTTGTTTGAGTCCTGTCTTCTGTTTTCCACCCTTGTTGCTCTGTTCCTTCATCCCCGAGAGTGCTGGTTAGCATCCCTCATAAATAAGCATCCAAGGTGCAGCCAACCAGGCAGGGTCACTAAATTCATGTTGCTCTCTTCATTCACCCCAGGGATTGCCGTTTAGTATCCGGCTAGAAATTAGCATCCAACAAGCAGCCAACCCAGCGGGGTCGATAAGTTTATTATCGTAATTGTGAACTACTTGCTAGAGATTCTATTATTTTCATATGATATGCAACCATATGTTAATTTTTGTGGTCCCAAGGCCTATATATAGGTCAGTAGTCTTTTCAAGATCTTATCTGAAATTGTATATCATTGTTCTAATCTAATTGAGGTTGGTTGATGTGTTCATGACATGGAGGAGGAAAAAAATAAGTGGGGTCAACTGCACTGCAACAGCATGGTTGAGGTGGCTCACAAGCTCCACCGCACGTTCAAGTCCTCCTGAGTTAGAATTGATATGGTTGCCGGATTTTGAGGGATTAACAGAGGAATTTCAAGTAATGTGGAGGAGGTGGAGGCATTATAAGAGAACAGGGTGAGGAGGATTAGTTAGACGTGGATTTTGTGTTGAAAATCCACAGTGGCATCCCGTGAGACACATCATATCTCTATCACTGGAAATTGAACTCGTGGACATATTTGTTAGTTATCATATAGTTCGTGGGTGCATTTAATAGTAATTTTCGTTAGTTCAGGACAGTTTTGCTAAAACGGAAATAGCTTAAGATTTAAAGTACTATATTATATACTCCTATCGTCCCATTAGTAATGACACCATACTTTTGAGCACGGAGATTAAGAAAGTGGTGTTTTTGTGTGTAAAGTAGTGGGGCCCACTAAGTTGACTTGCTTTATCAAGGTAAAATTATTACTTTTTTGGTATGTGCCATTACTAATGGGACAACCTAAAATGGCAAGTGTGCCATTATTAATGGGACGGAGGGAGTACCCTAGATAAAAAGATACTTATGCAGTAACTAGATAGTAGGTAATGGGAACTATGTGCAGGCTAATAACAATCTGGAAGGAGGGGACATGGAAGCTCTTTGGAGGAGAAACAAGTTCATCCTCAATATTGATAGAGGAGGATGCTGCTTAAGTTGGATGAAGACCTATAATAATTTGTAAGTTCGACTGAGAAAAGCCTAATAATGAAAATAAATAGTAATTTCTATGTGTAAACAAATATATTCTCACATTTTGGAAATAATAGATATGAGAAGATTGCAGTGTTATGCATCTAAAAACATTTTGAAGTCCTCTTTGTTACAGGAGCTGTCTCCAGTGATGTTATTATCTAATTCAAGAGGGAGCAAGAAGGAAACTCACTGCTTAGACTTGGGTCTTGAGCTTCACCACTCTGCCAAACCAAAAGTAATATTATTTAGAAGTGATTTTGAAGGGAAACTTATACTTTAATCTATATGAACATACAGCTCTCTTGTCTTGAAACTCGAGGGGATTATGGATATCTCTCCGTGTTTCTCGTGAGCCATCCCCAATGTGCCTGCTAACATTAACCACAAGATGATTGAAACGACATATAGAAAGTCTTTTGGCCAGAGTAAACAGATGGAAAATGAAAAACGATACAGATTGGAAAAAAGAAAGGAATAAAAACTACATGATTTAAGAGAAAGTAGGAAAATAGTACAGGGAACCACAAGAACAATGAAAGTTCAAGAAAAATATCTAAGGTTGCTACTCTTAATTAATACATGTCAGTATCTACTTAACCTAAACTTGAAACTAAGAGTGTGAAGATGCTACCACATTTAGTGATAGCATCAAAGGGATAGCGTGCTAATGAAATAGCAAAAATATATATTTAAATAAAGAATATGTAAAAGAAATTGTAGATAACCAACTGAACATAATAAAGGAGATAAATGTCTACCTTCCAACATCAAAAACATTGTCAGCTTCTTCAATCTGAATCTGCAGAAATAGTGGATTAAGAAATGAAGAAAATGACATCACACTCCAAAGGAGGGAGGGGAAAAAGAAGCAATGTGTAGTCATTTTATTATTAGCAGAGAGAAAAAAAAGTTACATGAGGATACTTTTCAAGCCACTCATATTATTAGCTTCATTATATATAATCAGTCTATTAGCTGTCTTTTGAAAGTTCACCTTTTCAACATTCCTTGAATTTGATCTCTCTCTGTAGTCTTCTAGGTGACTGCCCAAGGGTTTGGCTGTCCTCATAGTAGAATTGTAGGCAAAACCATTCTCTCTTTTAGCTGACAACCTGCAAGTAGACAATAATTTAATAAATATACCATACTACAGAAACCATTATAGGTTTCAACTGAAGGTTCAAGAGATACCCAAACTCGTTTGAATCTACTAAATGTCAATAACACAACCCTCCTACCTCCAAAAAGATAATAAATATAACATGAATATAGTGTTATCCATCATTATGGAGACACAATTCTTATAAAGACCATCATATGTCATTCGAAACATGTAAGTTGCATCCTCATCGTTCACTTAGGGAAAACAGGTTTAATTTCGAGGGGAAAGCTGTTTCAACTAAGCATTGGAAAACAGCTTTCCAGTTAGGATCAACTGCTTTTTCCAGCGGAAAGAAATTTCATAAGATTCGGATGCAAAAAGAGGTATATTCAAAAAGGCATCTCTCACATGTTGATGTTTGGTTGTGATGAGCTTTAGCATCGAAAGGGGAAAATCAAAGTCTTTCTTTTCAAAGTCACGAGCAGAATCTTAGCTTAGCTTGAGCCTACCTTTGTTTATGGCTGGAAATGAATTGCAGGTCAGCTTAAGTCGAAAGCAAGGAGGGTATCAATCACAGCCTCAATTTCAAGCAGCGACTAAAGGGACAAAGCAAAGTCTTTCTTTTCAAAGTCACGAGCAAAATCTTAGCATGAGCCTACCTTTTTATTAAGGCTGGAAATGAATTTCAAGTCGGCTTGAGTCGAAAGCAAAGACGATATCAATCACAGCCTCAATTTCAAATTGCAAAGTCCATTTAGATCTCCATTAAGGAACTGCAGGTCCAGCTCTAGGATTCCAACTAGATTCCCTACCAACCTCAAGAGGTATCTGACTATCAGGTACTAATCATGTGACACACACCAAATAAATTCTCATTCCAAGTTCCATTAACTCATAACTCTACACAAAGTGTTCTGGAGTATATTACCTTGATTGAATTGTGTACTCGTAGTTCACTTTCGACTCATTTGTTTTCACCACTTCTGCGTCCCTTTCCGAGCATTCAGTATAGCCTGTAGCAGCCTCCATATCATCCCCCCCTACATATCCAGTCATTCCATCAGAAGGAACTGTAACTCCCTGGAAATGGGAGAACATTTATTAGCACTAGAAGCTTTTCCATAACATAAAGAATTTCAGATTAGAGAACAGCACAGGCAACCTGCCTTCGCAACAACTTGGACAAGATCTTCCGACTGAACTATAAGCGTCTCTATCAGAGTTCCATTAACTACATTGCTGTCTAGGCTACCCTTCTTAATCATCCTTGCCTTCTTCAGCACAATTGCTAAAACAACCAGAACTCAATTTCATTAGAAAGAATACGTTGAACACACACCGTCACCAAAAATTAAGCAATTATCTTAAATCACGTAGCGAGTCAATAGAAATCAATGAAATCAAAGATCATATATCATACATGTCAATCAATTACAATCCCTAGCCCCTATAAAATGAATTCGGAAAATTGTGAAAATTCCATATCGAGAAAAAGAGACGGCATTATAAGAAAAAACAAACCATAGTCCTTGTCGACAGAGGCGGTGTGGAAGATTCCGGAATAAACAGAGCCATCTTTGGCGTGGACGTCAACGGCCATTCCAATGATGCACATCGTGGTAAACAGCAACGCATCACCGAGTGCGGCAGCCGCCGCCGCCGCTGCCGCCGCATCATTTCTGATTTTTCCTTCCTCCCTTAACTCCCCCTTTCTGCAGGCCATTCTACACTACCGATTAATTGATTGTGGCAGTTGTTATTATACAATCAAGACAGAATTGTTAATAATATTTGCGATGAATGAGAGTGAGATTGATTGATGAAGGGATCTGTAGCTTTCTCTGATTTGGTATTTGGATTTCTTACTGCAACAGAGAGAAGAGCTCTTTTGCGGGCATTTTCGAGCTTTATATATTCCTAAGATTTCTAATTTTTCCCTTTGAGTTTCTCTTATTTTACTTCTATCACTAATCACTATGGTTAATTTTAGGGTTAATTACATTTTTAGATTCAAACATTTAACGAATTTTCAGGAGTAATAACATCACAAATATTTACGGTAGGCCTGATTCGGCCCAAATTCGGCTCGATCCGGCCAGTTTAGGATTATTATTAATTAATTTTGTTTTACTATCAATATTATATTATTATTATTACTATTACTATTATTATTATTATTATTATTTATTATAAGATTAATTTATTTCTTTAAAAGAAAGATAAAATTAAAATAAAGTTAATCACATATTCATGGGTATCACTATCCCTATGAGAATGATGATTCCTGCTATGAAAATCTTACCAGCCGCGGGAATGGGAATAGGCGCAGGAATGCCCATTCCATTCCTGCATACCAGTCGGCCCCTTAGTATTTATCAAATACTAACTTGGGCTTGGGCTTGGGCTTGGACTTCTGGGTTTTCCCTTCTTGCGTTGAGAGCCTTTTGGGCCAGTCCAGAGATCAATTACACATAAATAAAGTTGGGTCTCCTATAAATTAATTAGGGTAGTTCTTTACATAGCCCCCATTTTGCTCACTATAGCCCCCTATTTAATTAAAAAACTAAAAATATTAACAAAAATATTATTTAACCCTCAATTTCAAATTTTAACTTTAATTAAACAAAAACTTCGTCTCTATGGCTCCACAAATCTAAACATGAAGAAGACACATATAGCCCCTAAAATTAAAAGAGAAAAAGTTATAAATCTCATAAATTTGAGGAAGTAGAAATTATAGAATGATTGTTTCTCCACCAACACCTCTGCCTTGACAGGCTGCCCGCCTTGTCATGTCTATAATCAGAATTCTCAGATGGCTCTGCAAATATTTCGGCAGATGAACAAAGAGACACATTAGCATCTTCACCAGACCCTTAATGCCAATTTTTGTGTTCTCAAACCATTTAAAGACCTTAAATCTCATTCTTATGAGAATAAGGTCTGAGATTCCCTCCACATAATTAATTTCGAACTCTCATCCTCTCTCGTTTAATCAACCGTGATAGTCAAATCTGCTGATATCTGAATTGATCGGAATCCCAATACTAGATTAATTAGACAGAGGTGCGTCGATCGAGATAGGAAGCGCCAACACAATCCCAAACAACAAGGGTAAATGGCGATGAATTTCCTGGTGTTAAAATAAAAGTGATTTTATTCCACGTCGGATTTGTATCAAAGTAGGAGGAGTTCCTTAGGCTATTTAAGGAGCTCAGGGGTCTTTGATATAATTGCACCAAT
>JAYJMF010358932.1:0-10224 GCA_036873715.1 Salvia sclarea | reverse complement strand
AGATGAATGAAGATGGGATTTAGTTTATGTCACAAAAACATGGAAATATGCTTCTATGTTTTGATGTAAACTTTTTTGGAGATAAATATGATTTTTTTGCAAATGAAACTTATGTAATTTCTTATCAAAAAGTGAATGCATCTATGTTTGGGGGTTTTTAAAATATGCAGACCTTAGAAGCAAATTCAATTATGCATCTCATCATTTCAATTTCAATTCAATGATGCATTAATCCAACTCACAACAAATCATCTCATCATTTCAGTATCATCCCACCAATTTCCCACAGCACAATCACAACAGCTATACCATAGACAAGATCATCTCCACAATTTAGAATCACAACAACTCACAACAAATCAACTCCACGAAACCCATTTTTCACCAATATAGAAGGAAGCTAAAACCAGTACAAAACATGAGAATGAAGGATCTCACCAATATGCGGTACGAAGGCAACAAGATGCCCAACAACTCCTCCAAGAGGGGTGAGAGCTTCTTCAAGCTCCGGTCAACCTCGGACTCCGCTGTCGTCCGCGACTCCTGCTCCGCCGTCGATGCTCCATCTCCACCACCAGAGTGCTTCGCCACTCCTGGATCTTTCGATTGGGAGAGCGGCCTTTCTGATTTCGGGAGAGGAACGTCGAATTCTGTTTCGCGTACCATAGATTCGTCCAAAAACAAATCGGGTACAACAACCTTGAGCTCGGATTCACTCATGACAGTGTCATCGGAAATCGAAATAGAGAAAGGGGTTTTGATTTCCGAGATGGAATCAAACGGGAGATGGCGATTCAACGTCGTTTCACAGTCGGAGATGCAAGATCTCATAGATTGAGTTACGACCTCTGTCTGATTGGATTTTTTTACAGAGACGGAAAAGGATCTCAGATTCTGAGAGAGAATCATCACCAACCTCGGGAGATCGGCCGAAGAAAAGCTCATCTCCGACGGTTAAGGGAGCATTCATGGCGGACGGAATTGGGTTGCAAATGGAGTGCGTGAGAGAGAGAGAGAGAGAGAGAGAGAGAGAGAGAGAGAGAGAGAGAATGATTGAAAGAGTGAAATGATGCGGCGCAATGAGAAATAATTGAGATGTGTGATCAGGATTTTTTAGTCCTAATCCCTAATAAGGGATCTCTTAATTGGGCCTAACTATTGCCATTTGGGCATGTGCCATTAGTAATAGGACAACCCAAAATGGCAATAGTGCCATGCTTAGCAAGATGGAGGGAGTATTTACAATTCTATCATCTAATATGAATTTGAATGCTGATTTAGCATGTTGTAAAACACATGTTTGGGAACACGTAAAATTAACATAATTGGATATGTCGTTGTTATGAGACTCTATGTTTGGAACGTTATTAACAAGATAAAAACTCATGTGTCACCGCCATCTTATAATCTAAGGTAATGGTGATATAACATGAATGGATTTTAGCTTTAATAGAGTGGTGTATATATACCAATAGTGTATGCATTAATTAATTTATAATTTTGTATATTTGAGATACAATTATGAGAAAAGAAACAAACATTATAATATAAAAGGAAAAAAAAATATTAACAAATTTTGTTTATAAAGTAGGGGTTGTTTTGCAATTTAAAATTACATCAATTATCCATATAAGACAAGATAATCTCATCTTTATTTAGATTGTGCACCAAATTGGCAACAACGATATATAAAACTTTCGTACAACGTCACAGAAGATTTCTAACTAAAACCAACATTTGGTTTCTTTGATTAGCTTAATATATCTAAAGTCGAAATTGTTTGATTGAGCGAGGAATAATAATTTGGTGTTAATGTGCGAAATAACCTACTTTGATTACAAGATATGTGAAAATGATTACATTTTTAAAAACATGTGAAATCTATAAATTTTTAAGAGAATTATGGTTGTAAATGAACCGATGTGTTACTCAGTAATGTCAAGCTCGAGCTTAACTTCGAGTTCGGCTCATGTGATACTCATTCAATTGGAATTTGAGCTCAAGCTCATAAAAGGTTGGAAAATATTAAAAAGAAGCCTCGATCAACTAATTATTTGAGCTCCAACTCAACTCGTTTAAGTGGCGATGCATAAAAATTGTATGTTTAAATGTCCAAGCCTCGTGAACAAGCTGGTAAATAAATTCGTGAGCATGTTCAGAAACATGTTCGATTATCAATGAATCTGGACATGTGTGTGACCCCAATGAATTGAGTATTACAAATCTCGAACTTCGACTCGAACAATTTTATCGATCTCAAAATTATGTTCGAACTCAGCTCATTTGTAATCGCATCAAGCTCCAAATGAGCACTTTTTCACATCGAGCCACAAATAGCTGTGAATAGTTCTGTTTGTTCACAACCCTAAACAGAATGAGAATGGACAAACAAGTATTTCGATATAACAAAATTTACGGAAAAAAGGGCTGGATGGTCAATTCCACTAGCTAATAGATTAAGAACAAATGTTAAAGTTGCAATGATTTTTATGAAAAAAAGGGTAAGAATTTAACCCATCATAGTATATTTGGGTAAAAATTTAAACTATCATAATTTGCGTGCGGAAATTACCCACTGTAATTACTAAACCCTTATACAAATTATTACTTAGAACATTAACGAGAACATGTTCTAAACTATGTCACACACGTACACAACATAAAGAAATAATACACGATGTGGTAACGCAGTTCGGTGATCAACCACCTACGTCGGGAGGGCCTAGCCCAGGAAAAACACTTCACTATGGAGATCAGTTATAGGACTTACAACAAGACACTTCTTACTAAGCCTAAAACTATCCTCACCCCACTATTAAGTAATGCGTTAATGGCAGTCATACAACACAACCGCTTAGACGTGAACTCCTTTCACTATCTAACCTTGACGAGCTCGCTTTTCGTGCTCATTTTGGGGTAGTCCTTGCCCTAGAAAGAGTGTTTTTTTGTGTGTTTGCGTCGAGGAGGACGCACTTTGGGGTGTTGCAAGTTGAGCAGGACCTTGGGCAAAGTCAGGCCACCTCCTGTGAAAGAGGTGAAATCCCGAAGTTTATCTTGGCAAGACACTCTGACATCTTGCCAAGACATGGTACCACGCGGGAGCTGAGCCTGATCGACGAGCTCACATGAAGCCAAGAAGTGACCGAGTCAAAGAAGAGTAGAAAAAAGACGAGGAATGACGTAGGGGATAGAGGGTAAACTCAGGAAGCATCTTGGGGACCAAGACAAGAACTCTGGCAGACATGCATGAAAAGGGAAAGATTCTGGGCAAGCTCCTCCTCTGCCGCAGAGATGCCTTTTGCCGAAAGGGGAAAGTCAAGCTGTGGTAGTTGGAATGAGACAAATCTGCCCAGCCCGAAGCCAGTGATGTCTCTTGATGGAACGCCGTGTCCATGGTGAACGGTGGGTTTTTCTATTCAAATCTTATTTTCGTATATAAAATGCAAGCTACTTGAAAATATTTTGAGGTTTACAAGTGTGGTTCGTGACTTATCCGGCACGTGCGGATAAGTTGTTGTTGTTCTGGAGCAATAAGGTTGAGATTGATATTGTGCACTAATTTGGGGAGTAGTGGAACCTGAGGGGTTATCCAGCTTACCGCCAGCGTCTAGGTTGTTGTCATTCGCCAGAGCGACATACTTGCTAAATATGTATTTAGGACCTAAGTATGCCCGGAAAATGATGATGTATGCCTTCTTGTTATCGTCTCTTTTTTATAAAATTAAAGTATGCTTAATTTTGGTTGGCTACCGCCCACTGGGTACACTTGTATTCAGCCCACGAATATATTGTTAATCTAAGGTTAATTCAAGGCCCGGGAAAGGATCGGTGGGCAAAAAGGAGGTGTGCTGAAGGATCATCTGATGTTGTTGGGTTAGGTTAGAGTCAAGTCCAGATTATGGTTGGATGGTTTCCCAAACCTGATCCTATGCGTGTATGACGAGCCCATTTTTCGTGCTCTTCTTGGGTCGTTCTTTGGCCAAGGAAGAGCCTTTTTTTTGGCTAAATTGGTACATAAATTTAAAGGCCGCGTCACAGAGGACTCGAAACCTAGACCTTTGGCCTCAGGCATTAACCTCTTACCACTAGGACAACACACACACACAAGGAAGAGCCTTTTTGTGTGTTTGTGTTTGTGTTTTGTGTCTCGGAGGACACTTGGGAGTTTTGCAGGTTTTGGAGACCACCTTGGGCAAGTTAAGCCACCTTCGGTGAAAGAGGCAAGATCGTGGACGTCATACCTTGGGCAAGGAGTTTTAACCCCTTGTCTTGCCCAAGACACTGTACCATGCCGAAGCTAGGCTTGACCCAGTAGCTGCTGCGAAGACGAGAACATGAACAAGGGGAGAAATAGTTGAGAAGGACGGGACACGCGTAGGAAGCTGGTCGGAAGTCGATCTGGGAGATTGGGGAACAAGCCAAGACGTCTGGCAGATCTTGCACAAGAATGGAACGAATCTGGGCAAGGACCAACTCCAGCCATTGTTGTTTTTTTGCTGAAAAGGGAAATGTCAACTTTTAGTTGGTGGAATGGGACAAGAAGCCCTAGCTGAAGTCAGAGCCTTCCCCATCAAGGCTTAAAGGCCCAACCAAGTTGTTGCCCTACCTACCTTGGGATCCGAGCCAACAAGAGATCAAGTGGGAGTTGTCTATCACTTCCACAACAACAACATTCAACACTTAGCAAGATAGCATCCCTCGCTCTCGTCCTCTGCAACTTTTCCTTTCTTTCATGTCTTAGTTTTCATGAGGGAAGTGAGGAACAAACAAGTCCTCCGGGCATATCATTTTATTTTATGTATTTGATGTTCCTTGGACAAGGCTGTGTTCTTCCCAGGTTGCTGTTGGATTTCATTTCGCTTTTATGTTAAGTATGGTTTTCTTTACTTTATGTCTTGCTTTTACTTTGTGTTTGATTTCGATTATGCATGAGTAGTTAGCTCGGCTTGGCTCGGGGTGATGTACGTAGGGGTTTGGTCGCCTTGAGTTGGGAGGCCGAAATGTGTTGATAGTCTTGGGGGAGTGTTCCCGAAGCTCTGGGCCTAAAGGAAGCTTAGTCCTACCCTTTCTTCCTGTGTTAAATCGGTCGGTAGCACCTGGAGTTGCGGTGGGCAGAAACAATAGTCGAAATCCGGCGTAGAGTGTCTCTCGTCCCGAAGAGTGTGGCAAGAGCGGGCTTGATTGTGGTTGTCATCTCTTGGTCAGGAACCTCACTCGCGAGTACCAAGGGGTGGCTGGGCCAGTTGGGCTGTCAAAGTGAGTGAATGTTGTCCGGGGTAGAATTCCCTAAAGTAGAGAAGTGTCCTCCTAGGGAGAGTGTTCTGGGCAAGGGGAAGGGCAGGGGGTTCTGCCATGTTATAAACTTAAGGGCAAGTTGGACGGAGTATGCTATGCACGTAACGAGTGACCAGCGGGTATAACATATTTCGATCTATAACCAACGACATAACCTTGAAACGAATATCTTTGAGCCTATGACCAACATCTTGACCAAACCCCGACCAACTGATCCCCTGGCCAAGCCCCTTTTCATTTAACATTTTCTTAGTGTTTTTACTTTCAGCATTTTCCTTTCCTGCTCAAGTTTCCTCTCGACACATCTCTGTCGACACGCTAGCCAAGACTAGCGCCTTGCCCAAGAGGGAAGCCAACCATCCAATAAATCGCGACAATCGAGAGATACGCACCTACACTCCCTTGGGTTCGACCCGAAGTACTTGCCGCTTGCAGAACCAAGTGAAACAAGTCTCAGAATTATAAATATTATCTTGGTCGGAACGGGGGGTCCTAACGACAAGTCACCGGCTCCGCCAATAACCTCGACGCTGCACAGGTGGCTCTTGCTCAAGATAGGTTTAATCCCACTCTTGTAGAGGCTGAAGGGGTGTGTCGAGAAAAACTTGTTAAGTGGCTATCAGTTGATGAAAGATTGTTGCACATCGTTCTAAAAGTACTTGGCTGAAGTTGGGGGATGGGAATAACACCTATTTCCACACATCTGTCAAAGATAAAATAAAGTTGTCGGAATCTATAAGCTTGAGGATGAAACTGGTACGCTATTGACGAATCAACAGAATATTGCTTCTGAATTGTTGAGTTTCTATCATAGTTTGCTGGGAAAAACTACTCAAAGATTGAAGGGAGTTGATTTGGTTGCAATGAGAGCAGGAAGACAACTGAGTAACGAACATGTCAGATTATCATTCGACCTGTAATTGATAACGAGATTCGGCAAGCTTTAAAGCAAATTGGGGGCACTAAGGCTAGAGATGTCAACTGGCCCGGCCCGGCCCAAGCTCGAGGAGGCCTATGAGATATTAGACCCAGCCTAGCCCAGGACCACATTCCAAGTGGGTCGGGCATGGGCCGGGTTTTTTTGCAAGTACTTAGGCCCGACCCAACATAGGACAACATAGAAGGAGAGTTTGGGCCAGGCTTGTGATGGGCCTGGGCCTGGGCTGGGCTGGTCTTGGCCCAACTAGTGGGCCTAAGAGTTTTTTAAAAATTTAGTATTTTTTATATACTTTTTTGTATATAAATAATTATAAATTTATTCATTATAGTGTATTTTTATATAATAAAAATTGAATATATAATATAAAATATAAAAATAATTAAAATTAATGCACAAAATTAAGATATATATGTGTGGGCATGTTCTGGGTTGGGCTTTCTGGGCTGGTCCTGGGCCGGGCCTCAAGAGGGCTTGGGCCGGGGCCGAGCTTGGGTTAAGCAAGAGACCCAATTGTAGCCCACTACATAAGGGGTAGCCCAGCCTAGGCCCGCTTATTCATTCTACCGGGCTGGGCTGGGTCGGCCCGGCCCAGTCGACAACTCTAACTAAGGCCCCAGGTGTTGATGGTTATAATGCCAAGTTCTTCAAACATATGTCACAACTGATTGGAGAGAATGTAAGATGTGGACTTCATGACTTTTTTTAGAATAAGAGACTAATGTATATGCTGCTGTTAACTGTCCATTAATGACTCTTATTCCAAAAACTCAGGCAACCAAGACCATGAAGGAGATGAGGCCTATTTCTTGTTGTACCACCATTTATAGAATCATCTCCAAGATACTAACATCTAGGCTCAGTGAGGAAATCAATTTTGTGATCGATGATAGTCAATCAGTTTTTTGTCGGGGAAAGTGATTCATGACAATATCTTGATAGCTCATGAATTAGTTAGAGGATATGGTAGAAAACATATCTCCCCCAGATTCATGATTCAGGTGGACATACAGAAAGCCTATGACACAGTGGAGTGGGCTGCTTTAGAATGCATTATGAGAGAAATGGGCTTATCTGGGTTATTTGTGGATTAGGTTATGGTTGGTGTGAAGACCGTCTTATACAAGTATTCTATAAATGGATGCCCAACGAAAATTTTGAAGCCAAAGAGAGGTTTGCGACATGGTGATCCTATCTCGCCTCTATTATTTGTGATCTTCATGGAGTACTTACATAGATGTTTGAGACAATTACAACTACAACCTGACTTTAACTATCATTCTAGATGTGAGAAGTTGTTTATTACTATTATTTGCTTTGTTGATGACTTATTGATATTTTCTAGGGGTGATGTTATTTTAGTTAGACTGTTAATGCATCGATTTATAAGTTTCTTCGAGTCTACCAGGCTAGTGGCCAATGTGGCGAAGAGCAAGGTGTATTTTGGAGGGGTTGCAACTGATATATAGCATTAAATTGTGAGTGAATCTAGTTTTGCTATGGGGGAGCTGCCATTTAAATACTTAGGTGTTCTCCTTGATAGTGAAAAACTGACAGTTAATGTTTGTGCTCCATTGATTGAGAAGATTACAAGTAGATTGAAGCACTGGACTACCAAACTCCTTAGCTATGCTAGGAGGTTTCAGCTAATTAAGAGTGTTTTGTTTGGTAAAATATATTGACTTCAAGTCTTTCCTCTTCCTAAGAAGGTCTTAAAGCATATTGAGAGTTTATGTAGATCATTACTGTGGAGTGGGGCAGATGAGATTACTAAGAATACTCCAATTACTTGGGATGCTTTATGTGATCCTCGGAACATTGGAGGCTTGAATGTGATTTTTTTTGTGTGATTGGAGGGTGGCTATAATTACTTAGTTGTTGTGGAATTTATGTGCTAAGGGGTGTTTGGCTAAGCTTATCTAGAGTATTTGGATAATAAGCTTATAAGCTAGAAAAAAAAAATGTAAATTTAGAGAAAAAAATAGTTAAAAAAAAGAAAATTGTTGCTAGATGTATGACGAATCCTGTGTTATTAGCATATGTATAACAATTAGATAGACATGCTTTAGCTAGTTAAATATCTGGATCTCTTGGATGATTGTACGGTCTTGAACTGCATATGTACAACAATTAGAAAATACTCTCTTGGTTCCAAAAAAAAAAACTCATACGTTCGTATTTGTAGATTTTTATTTTGCAACTTCTTGCGGGCATTTATAACTACTTTAACACATATATTATTCGTATATTGAAGCCAAGAAAAGCGAATAAGAAGTATAAAACGAAGTAACAATATATACCAAAATTATTGTAAGAGAAGATATTCGAAAGCTCTATATCTCAAGAAAACAAATTACTACTTTAGTCGCACTACAATTCTAAAAGAACTCACTTGACCAGTCTTAGACATTAACGTAAACACAAAACAAAAAAAACGTAAGAAAGTCCGCAACATGCGGCTTCTGAAACTATCATTTACAACAAAGAAAAATATCGATTGTTTTACTCTATAAGACTACTCACATTGGTGCCATTTCCTCCAATGTCATAGAATAAGACAAACAACATGAATTAAAAATAAAAATATAAATTGATGTGTGTGTGTGTTGACCTAGTGGTAGGAGGTTAATACTCGAGGCTAAAGGTCTCATGTTCGAATCCTCCGTGACGCGACCATTTAAAAATTTCTGCATTTATTTATCCAAAAAAAAAAAAAAAATTTGATGACTTTCTTTCTTCATAGGCGGTCAGCCGCCTCAATGGCACTCATGCATATGTGGCATCCTCTAATTAATTGGGTGACACTTAAATATATACTCCATAATTTATAAATGTTAATATTTAATAATTATTAATATTTAATAATTATTAAAAATTAAAAAATATATATCTATTCGTAATTTATTTTGTGTATTTTTAATTTTATATTAACTTTTGTAATTTCGTTCTGTGATCAAGTAAATTACGAGTTTCTAAATGTACGGTGATTGATTAATGTATCTTAAATATAAATTTTATAAATAATTTATAATTTTTATATTTGTAAATTTTGTTAATACATTTAAAATTATTACGACTAATAACTTTAATAAAAATAAAATAAAATATAAAATACTTAGGTCATATAAGTATCATTAATGAGAATAAAAATAAGATGAAAGTTGGATTGTGTAGGTGGAGGAGAGATAAATAAATATTTTAATTAAGGTTCGAGTCAAGGGAAAGTCACTTATGGGAGATGTCTAACTAAAAAACGTCATTTGTGATGAAAAAAAATCATTTATGGTGACGAAAAATATCATTTTCTGCATATGCAAACGTTCGTCCAACAAACTACAATATGAATATGACTTGGTTACTCTCTCTATATGTAAATTAATGTGTACTCCCTCCGTCTCACTCCAAATGACACACTTTTTATTTTGGTTCGTCTCATTCCAATTGACACATTCCCAAAAAGGTAAACAATTAACACACAAACAAGTGAAATCACGGTGGGACCATATTACTTTTACACTATAAACAAGCACTTTCTTAATCCACGTGCAAAAAGTGATGTGTCATTTGTAGCGAGACAGAAGGAGTATATAATACTCCCTCCGTCTCATTCATAATGTCTAACTTTCATCTTTTGTTTGTCTCACTCATAATGTCTCGTACCTTTTTTGACAAAAGAAAATACGGTAGAGTGCATGGAGCAACCCCATGTAGTCATCCCATTTATATTTCCAACCCTTTTCTTATTGACACACTCCCCATAAATTCATTCTTGTATTTTGTCCAAACAATTTAAAAGGGAATTTTCATTCATTAAAATTTCAAAATTCATTTTATTAAATTATGTCCAACATGCTTCCGTATAAAAATTAAAATCAATCTAAAACAAATGTATAGCTTTTGATCGAAGTACTACCGAATCATGCTCGTTCGGTCAACGACGTTTTACATAGTGGATAATTTAAACAAGATAAATTGGTATGTATTAAAATTAT
>JAYJMF010358921.1:0-10226 GCA_036873715.1 Salvia sclarea | reverse complement strand
CTCTCTTCTCTCTCTCTCAACCATTTTTAGTTTAATTTGTTGGTGAATGTTTGTTGATTTGGATGCTTTTATTCAGTTTTGAAGGGCAATATTATGTAGCAGATCTGTTACTACTGTTGGGGGATTGTTTTTCTATCTGTTATGTGATAATGATGATGATGTTGTGGGTTAATATTATATGATTTGTTTGTTAGTATCAAATTAGTATTGTAATGTTGAGTTTGATTAGATTTAGTGCAATGAATCTAACATTTTGTTGGATTTATTATTGTTATTGGATGATGATCTCTAGAGAAATTAATGCTATGATTTGCAAGTACTTGAGTTTTCTATGAACTCGTATTTTGCCTTTTTCATATAAGATTACTAGAAAAATAGAAAGCAACGACGTTTTTCATTTGCTGATGCAATACTAAAATGCTCACGTGCTAATTAATAAGCGAACCAAACAAAAGATTAAGTGCTAATACTTTATATTCCAACTTAGCTAGGCAGCTTATAATAAATCTATCTGCTAATTAGATACCGCGTTTTCTATTATTGAAATTTGTAGTGTGATAAGAGAAGCTCAACTGAATGATGTCTCAGAATAATCTGTATCATAAGATAACTGTGATTACCAACTTACCATTTAGTAGCATTTAATTATGCACGAGGTGCAGCTGTTTGATATTATGTCAACCACCTACCACTACAACTACAAATGCACTAATTTATTGGCCAGCTTAAACCAGACGATTTTCAATGCATAACTTTAGGGATGACTCATAAAGCCCATTCTCTATATATCCACCATAACCGACTATAACGTCTCTTAAATTTCGAGAAATTGACTGCAGGAGGAATTCTGAACAAACTTTTTATTTATTTGTAACTGTGATTACTTTAGCTACATTTTTTTTTATCTCAACTTGTATAATATAGGACTTCCCATAAATTATTTGGCAACTATCATGACTCATAGATTCAGCATTTGATTGGTTAAGACTTGAGAGTGACAATTGGTCTGCAACAGACCTAAGCTCAGACCAATAAAGTTGGGCCACAACCTTCATTTCAGCCTGCTAATTTGTAAATGGAGGCCCAAATCAGCCCAACTCATAATTATCTTTTTGATTAGCAAGCACAACTCGGCCTGCTAACCAAGAAGACAAGAAGAAGCATATAAAAAACAAGCATTGTCTATTGGAATTAATCTCAAACAAAAGCCCGGCAAATTATGCATTTTTAAAATGAATACATTTAGCAAGTTAAGAGATGTCTGACCTTGTATCTTTACTAGCATATGTAAGTCGACCCTTATTGTTGCAGATAAATTCTCTTGACTTGTGATGATTGAGATTGTCCACTTTGTAATTGACGATAGGAAGAGTGCTTATAAATCAGTTAAGGGTTGTAAAGTTATTTTCTTTAAATTTTTGTCTTTTCGGACTACTATGTCTTGGAAGTCTTTTGAAGCTATAATTTAATGCCGATACATTAAGGTTAATATTGAATTTTGCTACCTATCTTTGTCCATTTACCCCTAAGTTTTGAAAAATTACAAATACGATAGACCTTTGCTCCATTTTTTTCACTTGTGGCCTGACCTACGTTATGTTTTTACATTTCTTGCCTTATCTTTGAAAAAATGTTGCATCAAACATTTCTTTGGCGTATTACATGAAAAACAAAAAAAATAATTCATGTGGAAAAAACCGGCCACGCCAGTCGCCAGTTTCTGTTAATGATGGATTTTCAAAGGTCATGCCATAAGTATAAAAACTAACCTAAGGTCGAGCCATATTTTAATTTTCAAAAATCAAGCCACAGCGTCACCGGACTCGCCACGCTGACAAAAGGTTTGGTTCAAAAATAGATATTGACCCAGTACATTACACATTCATACTTCATAGGAGGATGAAATAGTAGCGTTG
This sequence comes from Salvia sclarea, assembly GCA_036873715.1. Taxonomy (NCBI): domain Eukaryota; kingdom Viridiplantae; phylum Streptophyta; class Magnoliopsida; order Lamiales; family Lamiaceae; genus Salvia; species Salvia sclarea. The sequence continues at coordinate 8,310 of JAYJMF010358921.1, read as the reverse complement.
TAATTTCAAAGACTTGATGAAATTATAAATAGCTAAGTGGGTGAAGCAAGCAACGCAGTATTTTTCTTTAGCGGAAACGTAAATAGCCGCAATTATAGTAGTATTTACAATTCATTTTTGAGAAAGGAACATGATGTTTACTTCTCTTTCTCTATACAAACATTTTGATTCGTACCAATCAATATTCACGAATTTTCTCAATAAATTTTGGCCCCTAATTTTTGAAAGCGACTCACTTTGCCACTGTCCTAAATAAGCCAATCCCACTCGAAAATGACTAATGCAGGCAAAAAATATCGTGTTAAAAAATCTAAAGCATGTTGCAAATTTAAGTTGCCCCATCGAAGATATATAGCCTCTTCGCTTCCCCTTTCGGCCGCCACCAATGGCTCTATTTTGTTACGCCCTATACAGATTTGATTTTTCGATTAACTAATTATTTTGCAGTCAATATATTTCTATTTATATACATAATATATTGACTGCCATATAAAACTCTACCAATATCTCATGTTTTAATTTTCAAATACATCTTATAATTATAAGTTTGAATTACTTGATCACTTAGTATGTGTCATGACTCGACTATTATAGAAATACGGATGTTCAGTGTTCACTTAAAATACGCTAATTTATTCGTTGGAGATGATAATTTTCTAAATTTATCATAATTATACATCAATTAATTAATAAATTCATAACCAAGATCGTTTTCATGAAATCGCGATCGTTATCGTGGTTTCGTCATACCATGTTTTAACAGTGTTGTACGATTTCAAGACCGTATGTGACACTGTATTTTACGCCATTTCACGATTAAGGATAATATTATGGTAAGGGTAACTAATAATATTTCATATTTCGTATATCAACGACTATCAACGACTATCCTTTTATTTTAGATATGGTAAGATCTAATATGTGTGAGTTTGAGGAGAATGAGTTAGTTGGAAAGAAAATGGGGCCCGCCCAGAATCAGAAGAGATTCCGCGAAACGGACTCGTATGCCGCCAAGCTCACATGCTTTCATTGCGATTCAAATCTCTCATTATTTTATTATTATTATTATATAAGTAATTATGACATTGACAATGACGGCCGGCTGCGTATTCGTCGTTGGATTGATGCATGCACCACCTACCTGAATTTCCAATTCTACCCCCTCACCTTCAACCCTAACTACCGCTACGCTTTGGGTATTTTCGGCAACATTGTTTAATTACCTATTTATACACCCAAACAATACTCAATTCTCAACAGTCCAGTCCTGTTTTAGCCGCACTTTGGAATTATTATTCAATGAATTGACTCAGATTTTTCTCACTTAGAAATAGATTAAAGTTTCCGTAGTCACAATCAAGTAAAATTAAGAATCTTACAAATTCATTATACTAAGCCGGGGGAATTATATGGAACTTTGATAAATGCTCTGTCTGTATTTAGTGTTTAATTTAGAGCAAGGTGTAAGGTTTTCTGCTTTGGAAAATTAACTGATAAATTTTGAAAAGCCGCTTCACGGTGTACTTGAACTTGAGATCAACATTAAGTACTCTACCATTATGCCACTAGACGCAAACATGTGTGAAATTATTATAACGATTAACAAGGTACACTAACGTGCATCCCCACTAATTATATTTTGAAATATGATTACTGATCCATAATTGGAGACCCTAATTTACTATCGATTGATAACCATTGCGTTTAATGGTCGAACGTCTTTGAACTCATAATATTCTTTCTTTTATCAGGATTAGTGACCAAGGTATATATCAATCACAATCATAATAATGGGACAAAAAGTTCGTCTAATTTGATTACTTAATATTAATTCTTATATTATGATTTTCGTCGACACTATAGTAGTTTACTGTATAGAATAATATTTATATGGAGTATAACATTATAAAAATGAGTCCAACAAGAAAAAGTCCCGAGTTACTTTGAGGACGGAATTATGAAAACTTGTATATCGGAGATTTTTCAGTGTTGACATGTCAACATGTGAAATTATTAATTTGAAGAGTCTAACTAATGCCTTTTGAATTAATTGAAGTGGAGACTGGTGATTGGTACAAAATCATAGTATTTGGGATCAAAATTCTACTAAAATACAACTAAGTGTGCGTGTGTTAGCCTTGTGGTAAGAGATTAATGCCCGATGTCAAATGTCTCGAATTCTTGTCCTTTATGATACACGGCCTTTAAAATTTATGTACCAAATTTATCAAATATAATAGAATATATGCATCAAATTTATCCAAAAAAATAAAATAAAAAAATAACATAGAATATGTGACTGGCAAATTTATTTGATTACTTTTACACTGTCAAATACTCTTAACGGACAAGTTATATTGGTTCGATTTCCACCTAGGTGTTATATACTTTTATGTATCTAAATATTGATGCATTTTATGTTACACGGACCTAGAATAGTATACATATTATAATTTAATATTAATTAAATAAATTAGTGCATGATCCGATTTGTTATAAAATAAGAAATGCAAAATCAATTCTCTCATTCTGTCCAGGGGAAATTTTCAATTCTTTTTCTTTATAATTTGGTTTGAAAAATAAAATAAAATAAAAGATTAGATTCAAGAAACTATGAAAAACAACGGAATACCAAAATACCCCAAACATTTAAAATAAACTCGAGGAATGAAAAGGAAACCATATGGATCTAAAAGGATATTAAAAAAAAAACAAGTAAAGTGTAAATCTCACTTCTTTTACCCATAAAATTCACAAATTTTCAAGAAAATCATATACACTTACCACTTTTTTCATTACCAAAACTAAACGTCTCATTGATAACTGAAAATCTACGACGTGACATGTCGTCCCAGTTTGTAGGCGCTTAGATGATCGCCTCGAGATTTCGAGCAACACAATGAGAATCATGAAGAGCTTCATCAACATTTACGACCTCTTCAAATTTGGAGAATAAATTGGATTGGGTAAGAATATTTTCGTTTTGGGACAATGTGTGACTACTTATCTTCGCATCAGTAGATAGTCTATTTGGAGGAAAATTATGCAAGTAGACGTTTGGTGCTAAAACAAGTTGACTTACAATATATATAAAAATAAACTCGACTGGTTAGATACTAATTAATATGTCATTATCAAAGGTGTAGGGTAATTATGAGAAAGAAAAACGTGAAAAATTTTGGGTTAGAAAATGATATTTATTCATACATAAATTATTGAATTCCCAGAAACTTAGAAACAAAATTATAAAATGAAACAAATGTGATTATAAAGAGAGAGAGATAGAATCATAGGTTTGGCATTTTGATACAGCATTTGAAAAACGTGCCATAATATACATTGTGTTTAAATTTCTGTTCAAACGTTTTCTACAATGTGGAACAACCTTAACAAAATTAATTAAAAACTACCAGATGAAGCAATAAATGAAATGATTGGTAAAATGCAAATCCTACAATTCAAACTAATTAAGCTCTTTTATTTAGAACATAACTAACATGATTTTAGCATTAGTTTTCTCTCTTTAGCTGCCAAATAGCGAAAAATCATATTCTTTGTCTACCTCCAACCCTCCACGGCTCCTATTATAATATCTCATGCTAATCTTATGTATCAACTTTAACCAACCTATAACCTCTGAAATTTAAAATTCATCTAAGTTTTTTCCTTGTCAAGATATTCACAAATTGATAAAAAAAAAAAAAATTATGTAGTAATATTCGACATTTTTTTTCCTAACTCTAATACTAAAATAGTGAAAATTCTATTCGAAGATTAAAATGAGCATGAGATTAACACCCATTGTAATTAGAACAGTGTTCTAAAAATCTCAGCCTAGTCCCCATCTAGGCGCTAGGCGGCACTCCGCCGTCCGACTAATGCTAAATCCGCCTAGATGGTATGCGGCACTCTAGTTATCGGTCGTATTAAAGGTTAACTAGTATTTGTGCCTGTGCGATGCACCGAAATATTTTTAGGTTTAGTTTTTATATAAAATTTATTGTAATAAGGTTTTTTGCCCATTTAAATAACAAAAAATTATAAATATTCACTCAAATAACAAACATACACTGAAAATATTTGTGCCTTGATTGGCAAAACTATATATCCTTAATATTAGTGATTTGTTACGAGAATGGATATTTATCATTTTTTATTATGTAGATGAACAAATAACTCAAAATTTATATCCATTAATGCGTTTATGTTTCTAAATATGATATATAATTTATAGCTATATAAGAAACAATTAATGTTAACTTAATTAATAGATCATATATTAGATTTATCCCGTGTGATGCATAAATAATATAGAAGAAATTATAATTTTGATAAATTCACAGTAGAGAAATAGTGATTGTACAATGACCCAAATAAATACAAATAATTAAAAAATGTAAAAAAAATGCATACTATTTTATGTATGAAATGAATTATCAGTTAAATTTTACAATAAAGAAAAATATTAAATTAATTTAATCTATATAAATAATTCATAATAAAACCACAAGAACAATCAATCATAGCCATTTGCTAAGTTTATGTATATATGACATAATTGAGTTGTATTGTTCATTAAATTTTCGATTGTATCACCCGCATGCATTGTGTGGACCTTTAAATTTAATCAATTGTTAATATTTTTGTATAGAAAAATAATTTTATCAATTCAACTGATAAAGTTTTTAAACCACTTTTTTGTTATTCCGATAATCATAAATTTGAGACGCGATAATGTGCAAAAAGTATAATTTTAAAGAAACAAAAAAGCACCACAGTATTTATTTTATTTATTTTTTAATTGTGTAAAAATCCAGACCATCTTATTTATGAGTAGCATCAAACCAAAATGTACTAAAATATTATTAATTGATGCAAATCGACAACTATATAGCTAATATTAAAGAACTGTACAACTTTACAAACTTTATTATAATGATATAGTATTTATTTTAGTTTCATTTTTTATTTAAAATAAATTATTAGAATTAAATTAACTTTCAATTATAATTAAATATCAAGCTAACCGTTTGAAACTTAATTTAACTTATTTTGACTTATTCATTTGAAACTTATTTTTTATATATCATATACCAAATTAAAGATCTTATTATGATCTTTAATTTAACATGCATATTGTATATATTTTTTAGAAAAATCACATGATATTGCAAATAAATGAAAAAAAAGAAGAAAAACAAAGTTATAAAAATTTATTGCAAAACAACTTACCATAATTAGCTTGGTAGTTTTGGAGGGGAAAAATTTTTGAATTTGGTTTTGCTTTTATATATGTATAGATTAGTCTTTAGGTGTGAACAAATTGATACTTATACTATTTAGGTTCTTCTATACGTTATTTGGATGAATAGATGAATTTAGGATTAAATTAAATATGGATATTATGTTGAAAGTTAGAAAATAATTATTTGTAGACTATGAAGTTCATGGAAGAACTGTGAGGTTTGTGCAATTGGACTATTAGTTATCATATTCTATGTGTGTGTGTGTGTGTGTTTTTTTTTTTTTAATCATGAATTTAGTAATAAAATTGTGAATATGTTGATATAGTTTATACATGATGACATGATGTAAAAATAGTAAAAATAAACATTATGGTTCTAATCCGCCTAGGCGCTAGGCCCCCCATCACCGCCCAACTAGCGCCTAACGACTTTTAGAACATTGAAAAAGAATATGTGTTGGTTGTAAAATTCTTGCACTATACGTTGTGCATTGTTCAAGCCCAATTGTTATTCTTTTTCTAGACGGTTAAGGAATATTGTAATTGATGATCATTCATGAGTTATAACAAGTCTTATTTTTTTAAAAAAATATTTATATCATTAGTAATTAGAGATGGAGTAACCCTGTGTTATTTGAGTGGGAGTACAGGAAAATTGAGAAAGAAATCAAGAGTAGGTTTTGAAGATGGTGTGAGTCGAGAGGTGTTCCGAGATAGATCGAGATTTTAGAGTGTGGGTTTCATAATTGCCGTTTTGTTATAAGTGGAAGAAGTTGTAACTCTGGAGTCTGGTACGTCTCATAGCTTATGATATGTATCAATCTTATTTTCTGATAGAAAAAAGTAATTATTAATTTATTGATATCTCTAGCTACTCACAATACGCTAAATTAATACCAATTTTCACCTGACGTTGTTTATTAGTGGTATAATACATGCTCTATTGAATAAAAAAACAAATTCGAAGAGGAAAATATATCACCAGATTTACTAGTCAAAGAAAAACCGATTACGTTGAAATTTTGCAAAATATCAAGACTGACTAAAAAATTAAAAATCATTATATATACATATTAATAATATAAGGGAAAAAGGGGCTTACTCTATTTATAGTAAGGGCGGCCTGTGGGCCCAGGCAATTTGCATTGCAAGTAGAGCGTAAATACTATGGGAAACTGTATTAGCAAGTTGGCAATGGCGATTGCAAGTTGTTATTTTTTTTGAGAATAGATTGCAAGTTGTTATTAAAGTACTATTGAAGATTGAGACTTTTTCAGTACAATATATTATTACTAACAGCCGCTGCATATTTGCAGACTTGCTGCACGTTACTACGCTTTGATAATCGCACTCTCTATTAACTGTTCATAACTAACTTTACCTTTTTCTTTTTCTTACTTTTTTTTATATTAAAAAAATCATAATTAAATATGACGATACTAAAACTTTTCTTGTTATGATTGACTATAAAAGATGCTAGCTAGGACGATCATTAAGTATAAGAAACCATGCATTTGATCACTGCTTACTTAATTTCATTAATTTAACCATTTGACATATTAGGCACACTTAAAACTAAATAACTAGACAAAGTACATAAATATTGCCTACGAAAAACATAAGTATATATTTTGTTTGATTTTAATGGGAATTGATTATTTCTCTTAGAAATTGATAAGACAATCGACTTAAAGGTGAAGAAGAACATTATATAAATCTGACATTTCAGGCCATTGTTTCTTGCAAAATTCCATCTATATATCCAACTACTGCATGGTAGTAGAAATTAATTTGGGTTGAGTCATTCGATTAATTCTCATCGTCCAACTTTGAATATAGCTAACATACTGCATGCATCAAATTCTATGTGTGACTCGTCAATAATGATTTCCCTCTTTAATGATTCTATCAGATATAAGTAGTAGAACACTACAATCATCAATAAACACAAATATGCAATCGTCGTTTGGTATTTAATCTTACATGAAGAAAATATCGTGATATCTATCTATCTTGTTACCTTTGCGTTTCTGTTTCAAAGTTGATTTATTGACTATATAGCCTTGCAATTTATAATTAGTTTATACTTCATTTTTTTATATAAAGTGACTATTCCTAGTTTTACAGTTTTTAATTAATAACATTTCCAGCTTTTAGCTTCAGTTTTCTTTCTTATCAATATGGGTGGACTTTTCCACTAGTAATTACATTTCTAGTTTTTAAGTTGGGTTGTCAACAATTGTTAATTGGGTGGATTTTTTAGGGAGTTCATGCTAGGTTATATAATTATTTCTTATTATTTTTCCTTAAAAAAATATTTCTTATTATTTCGAAAGTAGTAATTTAGTTTCTATTGAAGAATTTACAATCGGGCGGGTATGAGAGGTTAAAGTTAGATAACCAATTTTAATAAGACCCGAGTTAATTATTAAGGTTTATAATCTAATTTTTGAACTTTAGCCTTCAATCCAATGCAAAAAATTTTGGCGCGGCCAATTAAATACATAAATTTACATGACTATTAATTGTGTGTTAATATTATATTTTTTTTGAGAAAAAATATGTGTGAATAGTTAATATTTAATTAAGGGTTTATTATAGAATTTTAATTAGGGTTCATTTAAATGTAGGGGGAGAATTTGGATCCGGTCCTTCGGTTCCGGGAGTACCGAACCGGAACCGCGGAACCGTGGTACTATCGAGTACCGATCCAACAGATACCGGTACTGGTACCGGTTCCCCCTCCCCCATAATTTTCGGTTCCGGGAGTACCGAACCGAATCCGAAAAGAACCGAAAAAACCGAAAATTTCAATTTAATTTCTAAATGTCTAAAATTCCTAAATGGCTAAATCGATTTCAAATTCACTTCTTCTTCTCTTCACTCTCTCGCTGCTGAACTGTCGCTGACACACACACCCACCGCCGCCGCGCCACCGCGCCACCGCGCCACTGCTGTCCGCCGAGCCACGCCACGGCGATGGCGACGCAGCGCTGGGCCGCTGCCCCTATCTCCACTCTCCACGTAGGGCCGCCGCTGACTCCACACAGCTGCTGGCCGCGGAG
>JAYJMF010358910.1:0-10226 GCA_036873715.1 Salvia sclarea | reverse complement strand
TTCTTCCCCGCTTCTTAATTCCAATCCCCAGTAATAACCCCGGTTAACCCCATCCTTCGGGAGAGCGGGCTGTTACAAAAAAAATAAGGGTGTATTAGTTTTGGCGGAAAACTATTTTTGATAGTGACTTTCTATTAATATATATATATATATATATATATATATATAAATATTTCATCCATTCCAATAAAGTTAATATATGTTTTTTGGAAGAGTTGAAAAGTAATGTAAAATAAAAATAATAAGATATATATATTTAAAGTTTTATAAATAAATAAAAATATCTTAATAAAAAAATGAGCAAATTATATTGGGACGATTTAAAAAGAATAGGACACAATGTAATTGGGACGGTTGATTGATTTAACGGTTGTAGACTTGGAGGAAAAGTAAAGGAAAACAACTTATAGGGTAAGCCATAAGCCTCCAAATTTTAACTGGCTATTATTTCGGGAATTCGCGTCGTTTGATTTCCATATGCTAGTAGTAGTAGGAACTAGAAAAAGATCTAATTGGATTCAATCTATTACATGTATTCAATTACCAACATCCATCTAACAAATTTAATTTTATAAAAGAGAAGAGAAAAAGAAAGAGAATCTGAAACCCTGAAAAGATATTAGAGACCAAACCACATCAAAATTTACGTAGAGAAAAATTTAAGAGAAAAAGAGCAAAACAAGAAAAGATTACTTGTCTATTACCACCAATCAGACAATCAATACATAAATTTATTACACACGTTATTAATATATTTAGATACTTCAGATAAATCGATATAAGTATTTTTCTTAATAAAAAATTATATATGACCAAATCGGGGATTATTACTAAATAGAGTTATAAGAAGATTTTTTTTCCTTCTAATTTTAATATACATGAACAATACATAAATATTATAATTAATAAATACATATATTGTATAATGTATTACATGCAAATACATGTACAATATTTAATTTATTTCATGTGAAGAAGCTTTGAGGTTGCTCGACAAATTCGAAATATTTTGGATTCAACAAAAAGGCGGTCATAACCTGTTACGATCCGACCACTTAATTAAATAATTAACTAAGTAATCAAGTCGTGATTTACTTAACTTAACTAACGATTATTTATCACAAAAGTTTTAAGGATTTCAAGGAAAATATATAATAAATTGTATTAAAATCATTATGTAAAAAGGATTTAATTTCTCAAAATTTCTGAAAATAAATAGTAATTTTTGTAAAACTTTGGGCAGAGTTTCGTTTAGAAAACACATTGCCCCCGAAATCAAATCAACACCAATCGACACTTCAGCGACCACCAATTAGACAGCAATCACCAACAAGTCCCAATCAACATATCATTCAATACTCTCAATCATCAACAATATCAATTAAAGGATTTCAACCTTTTATCAATAAATTGATTTACGGAAATTGAACCTCAAATATTTGTATAACAGGAATAGCAGAAATTAAATAAATTGCAGCAACGGAAAATGTGGTTGAGTTATATGTATGAGGACATATAACTCTGGGCTTCGGCTCAGCACTGCATTCCATCTCCATCACAAGCTCAACCTGCATGCAAGGAAAAACACATGCAGGGCATGAGTACCAAAAAGTACTCAGTGGGCTATTGCCAATTTATAAAAATAACTTTCTTACTGAAATGCAATGCTCAATGCAAGGCATGATCTGGCATGACCTTATCCGTCAATTCCTTTTTGTGCCGGTCCACGCAGTCCCGGACACCATCATACCTTATCTACATACCGGTCCACGCAGTCCCGGTTATCACGTGTGCACACAACCTATACTGGGTGCACTTCCAGTATAGGCCCGACGTCGTCCTTAACTTGTAGATAAGTAACTTTACTTTCTTATATCATGCCACATGCCACAATGCAATATGCTCAAACATCATGTATGCTCAAATAACTTTCATAATGCATAAATCATATCATGCATTTATCAAAATATTTTCATAAATTGGCATAAAATAGTTTTGGTTTAGAAAGCCCACCTGGATGTTCCTTTGACCAAAGGAACTAAACTCTTATTTTCCTCCCGTTTTCCTTTCCTTGTCCCTACGTCCCTCACCGCCATGATTCGACTCACACTCGAGTCTAACAACGTATTAATAATGCAATGAGTATCGTTTAAGTCGCAGGGAATTTATTTATAAGTCATATCTTATCTTTAATTTTTAGAGCTTTTGGGTAATCTACATGCTTTTATTACTAACTTTATCTTAGGCAAATAATTATGCCAATCTTATTCATAAGCTTAATATAAGCTTATTAGCATATTCTTTGAAATAATTCATCAATATCTATTATCATCTCATTTTCTCACTTAGGTTAATTTACCGATAATATAACAAAACAAACCTAAATTATCATAACTTAATCTTATCTTTTCTAGACCATCATCATATGTCTTAAACATACTTAGAGGCCTTAATCATAATCAAACTAATTCATTTAACCTCATTTCTTTACATCCCCTTCATCTCCATAATAACTAAATAATATGGTTTTCAACTTAAACATTCAAATCAATTCATATCAATTTATTTTCATGATCACCTATCATCATTGATCATATATCCATCATCAACCATAATCTTACTTAAGCCCAATATATATATCCTTTAACTTCGATTAACCTTCCCAATTTCTAACTTTCATATATACTGTCATAAAAATTCAATAAATTTAGCTTAAGCATTATTCATCTCATAGACTTCAAATATCATATCCATTTAATCAAATAAAATTAAGAAATTATAGATCCTTCAACTTGGATCAAACTAACAATTTCTATCTTTTGCATATAATTTCATAAAATTCCAATAAATTCAACTTAAACATTATTTTCATCATAGAATCCAAATATCACATCAAATAAAACAAATAAAATCAACAATTACATAATCTTGGACCCCAAAATTTCGACCCCCTCTATGTATTCATCATAAGTTTTGATTTTAATTTAATTTCTTGTTCTAATCATGTTCATTGATGCTTAATTGCACTAATCCATGCTCAATTCAAGCTAATTCGGACAAATTCCCAACATTCATAATTAAGGGTTTATGTAGGAATTTAAATAATTCAAACAAACCATAATCAATTTAAATTTCTAGCTTAAACATGCTTCTAATAGATTAATCTATCATATTTCATCAACATATTCAACAATCTAAACCATATCATAAAGCCTAAACTTTTCGAAATATGCAAAAATCAAAGAGTAGTTTTTCTTCAATTTTTCAAGTTAAAAATGTAAGGAAATGAATGATTTACCTTAAATATGTATTTTTCTCACAATTTGGCATGAAAATTTGCTTGAATTCTTGATGTTTTGGAAGAAAAACTCATGGTTATGGAGTGGAGCATGGTTCGTGAGTTATGTGTAGAGATAGGTTGATGATAATGAATAGTAGAAGGAAAGTCAAATTATATGATAAGGTTAATTTAAATTTTTAAATAATTAAAAATAAATTAAAAATTACATATTTATCTAGAGAGGCTTCTAGAAGCTTCTAGAATTTCTCGTCGATTTTGAGATTTTGATACTGGATGATTCGTCTCGGCACGTGGGTGCCAATGGTTAAACCGTTCATCATTTCGAGTTCGTTTGAAAATCTAGCTTAAAACTTGATAATTGAAGAAGAAAAATTTGGTTATGGAGGGCTTAAGGGGGTGAACGAAATTTTGGGGGTTTTTAGAGGGTTGGAGATGATGAATAGTAAGTAAAGTCAATTTTTAAATTAGCTTTTAAGAGATATTTTAAATAAATAATTAATTTACCAAAAATTCTACTTTTCTCTGGAGACTTCTAGAAGCTTCTAGAAATTTTCTTGGGTTTCGAGATATTGATACTGGATGATTCGTATCGGCACATAGATTTCACTGGTTCAGACCGTTCGTGATTTCGAGTTCGTTTGAATAACTTATTCTGACTTTAAAATACTAAGTAAAAATTAACTGAATAAATCCTTTTGAAATAACATTTTTCTAACAAAATTTTCATATTAATCTCTTATATATATATATTATAAAATTCGTCGTAATTTTTAGGTATTACTAGTGTTATTAAATTCTCAAACTGGAATTTAAATAAGAACTTATTAAATTATTGCTGAAATAGCAATAATTAATTACTACTCTTCGTATCGTCTGTTTACTGTCTTAATGGAACTTCTGATTCCACTTTTCTATCTTATCTTATAGATAAAAAATTTCTCATCTGAGGGTCGGGCATGCCTCGTCTGGATCTGATCCATCTCAGATCTTTTCTTTTAATTTAAATGGAATTAATAAATTCCATGATTTTTCTTTTACTAAATAAATTCTTTTCTAATATAAATTTATGAAAGTCAAATAAATTCTAAAGTTTTACTTCCGGCTTACTGACACCGACTCTTCAACTATTTCTTCTAATTCCATCTATAAATTTCCGAAGAATTTCCTCGAAAAAATTTAAACTCTTAAGGATGCAAATGCCCTTAAACTCTTTATTAGTACTTAATTAGGTTTGAATTAGGATTTCAAAATTTCGGGATACTACATCGAACCTCTCAAATCCACCTCTCGGTCGAGAGGTGGCCCGAGAGAGGCTGCCATATGTGGTGTATGGACCTCTCAGTCGAGAGGTGGTTCGAGAGGCGACACTATTTTAGAAAAATGGACCTCTCGGTCCACCTGTCGGTCGAGAGGTGGTCTGAGAGGCACTGGCGCAACTTCCTTCTTCAACCAAAATTTATTTAGTTTTAAACCTTACCCTACCTTATATTTATATTCAACTAGTACGCTCACCCGCGCGATGCGCGGCGTGGACCTCAACATTTGAAATTCGATATTTATAAAAGTATACTCCCTCCGTCCCAATCATAATGTCCCATTACTTTTGGGCACGAAGATTAAGGAAGCAAAATTGATGAGTGTAAGGTGGTGTGGCCCACATGGGGTCCACATGCTTTTGTGTAATTTTTTTTTTTTTTTTTGTCGAAAAGGGTATGGAACATTATGAGTGGTGGGACAAACAAAAAAAGTAAGTGAGACATTATGAATGGCACGGAGGGAGTAATTATAATTTTAACTAATTTAAATGTTTTATAGATTATATTAAAATAATCGAAATAGAATATGGAAATAAAAAAATAGTTCATAATTAAAGTAATGAGATGAGAAAGACATTTCAATTCTTTTATGATATTTACGCCAAGTTAAAGATTTTGTTTAGATCTTTAATTTAAGATGCATAACGAACATGATTTAACTAATCAAATTGGACAATTTTCATATAGACTACGAATAATATAATAGAAAAAAATGGAGAGAAAAAATAGAGATTGGAGAAATTTCTAGTGAAAAAAAATCTATTCGTTGAAAATTTATTTTTATATAATTGATATGTTATCTTTAACTTTTAACTTTTATATATTTACATAATGTAATCTATATCAAATTAAAGTATATATAAATTCAAAAAAAATATTTGTATTATTTAATCAAATTAATAAATATTATAAAATAATTACTCCACTTAGAGTGAATGAGTGGAGTAGTGGATGGTAAATGGTGGAAAAAAGAGAAGAAAGAGAACAAGAGAGAGAGAGAAATGGATGGAAGAAACTAACGTGATGTGTGAAAGTAAAGTAAAGAGAGAAAAAATCAGTTAAAAAATGGGAGAGAAAATTTGGTGGAAAAATGTTACCATTAAAAACTCTACTTTTATATAGAGTAGACTAGCGTTCATTGTCCATATAAGGTTTTCTCTGACATCGTCAAATAGCCACACTCTATTTGTAACAATATAACAGTTGTCGATCATATTTGAATATTTATAAATATTAGAGTCATGACTGAAATGTTGTAATAGCAACAAAATTGTCCTTAGTACTACAACTGCTTAAAAATCAATTTTGGTAATGATATCTGCGGAATTTTACTTTCTAAATTTATATGATAGTAATCAATCTAAAATTAAGTCGACAAATATTATCCAAATTGATGATTAGACCATAAGCCAAATATCCATCATAGACTCAATCATTTAAACTAAAATGCCTTAATTGTAGTATAACATTTACACCAGAAAGTATAGATTGATAGAAACTAAAATTTGAATGATTACATAAGATTGATACAAACAAATGCCAAGCTACATAGGCACAGATACAACACAATAATCATCCCAAAGAGATAAAATACAAATTTGTGGTGTGATTTGTGTCCAAGAGACAGAGCTAAGACTTCTAATCTTGTTTCCTTACATGCTATAATCAATTCAATCATCGGAACGAATCTGAGGCTTGATCTAGAAATCGGTACTCGAACCTCACCAATTGTTGCAGCAGGAGGGTGAGCAAATGCATTCTGCAAAACATAAATTATAAGTTTATAACCAGCCCTAACCTCCAAGTCGCAAACTACCGGTAGTAGGATTGGTAGTGCACTTTCCATGTCCTATTTGCTGCCTTTAAATGCTGACAGAGAGAAGAATGACCTTGTTGCTGAAAAGATAAAAATATAGTAAACAATACTGAATCATATAAGAGCATATGGAAGCAGAGAGGAAAAGGCAAAATCTAATTTACCTTTCGTCGAGGTCACAGAAGCGGAAACATTTCCCTCCTGAAATTGCTGAGATAAGCTTTGAGCATCAAGCTTCCTCATATTTGCTTGAGCTGAAATACAATTTGTTCCAACATTGAGATCATATTCATCATATAGAATAAGCTACTCCAGCAAAAAGCAAAGCATGAAGTAGACTTATTTTTATCAAAAAGGGCAAGTAGTTGAACGTCTTAGTTATATGTATATCACATTGCTTTAAATTGTGAAGAGGTGGGATCTGTATGATGGGAATAGCAGAAATCCACAACTCCAAATTATGCTCTAATCTCAAACCCTATACACAACAAGAATTTAAGCTTTAGCAAGATTACCATGGTGCTCATAATCAGAGTTCTTCTGGTGCACGTTCTTTGAATGATGGGTTGCTATCCTCAATAGATTTTCAGCACTTCTCTTGCTTGCAAGTCTGGAATCCTCAGAATCATCCTCTCCTTCAGAAAAAACAGATGGGCTAGACCAACCTGTTGAATTTGTATCAGTTTTACTCTTACGAGCAAATTTTAACAGCCTTTTTAATCCTTTGGGTGCATCTTTGTGGTAGACCATTGTTGGAGGATTTTCAGCAATCCCCCAGTCAACGGAATCAGGTTCACTGCTCTCTTCAAGAAGCATCTGTGATAGAGAATGACGAACTCGAGGACTTGACCCTCCAATTGGCGCCTTATAAGCTGGTGAAACCACCATTTGGTTAGTATGTTTAACAGAGGTCATGGAATGATATTGCTCCTCTATTTCCACCCAAGCCGTCGGTGAGATGGTCAATTCTTCTTCAGCCTCAGCCACAGCCTTTAATTCAGTCTCTTCTACCCTGTTGGCACCATCAGCAATGGTGGGGTTAACCTCAACTAAGTCTTCCTTGTCATTGCATTGCAGGGTAGTCCTTGTCCCGTTACCAGATTCCATGCTGGTCTGGATTACAAATTCTTTGTTTTCCCTCTCTTCATGCTGAACAACTAGATCAGAGGACTCAGATGCTGTTACACTGTCGTCAGCCATCTTCAGATCCTCAGGCTTCCTAAGTGGTTCTTGAGGAGATGCTTTTTTCTTCACAGTTGGATTAACACTGGAGGTATTTCCAGAGCCTTTACGAAGAAAAGGCTTTGATTCCAACGGAACTACACTGCTCTTCTTTGTCACCTTGTTATATAAATTAGGTTTTGCTGAGGGAACAAGAATCTCTTCTGTGGCAGTCTGGAAATTGCTTTTGGCAGTTTTCTTAGACTTTGTCACAGATTGCTGCTTTTTTTCAGTGGCAGGTTTCAGGGTCTTCTTGCTGTCATTTTGATTTGTCTTTACAGACTTGGCTCGTATTTGAGATGTCTCTATATTTGAGCTAACCTGAGAAGCCGACGGCGGTGGCGGTGGCGTTGGCTGTGACCTTCTACGAGTTGGCATTGCACCAGCAGTTGATGGCGCACTGGGGGTTTTAGAAGGAGATGGACCTCTAGCTCCGAGGGATGACCCTCTAGCTGCGGGTGATGGAATTGATGGCCATGATTTACGAGTCGCAGGCAGAGAAGATGATTTTGTAGATGCTTTCTTAACAGCCCCAAGTCTAGTGCTTTCTGCCTTGGGATTTGCTGGTTGAGATACACCAATTTGTGGTTTCTGGAGCTTCTTTACATTATGTTTTCTACCAGCATCACCATTTGCTGGGCTCAGTTGAGATTTTTTCGCATCAATAACTCGTTGCATCCCTCTGAGCTGTTTGTCTTTCCCTTCTCGTTTTTTAGGAGCTTCTCCCCGAAGTTTCTCATCCCTCTTTTCCTTGTAGTGATCATAAAATCCACCTCTCTGCTCAGATGGCAAGCTTTGTCTTTTGTTACCAGCAGGCACACGGCTTTTCACAGGCTTGGTTTCCATCATCTTTGTCAGCAGCTCATTTAGTTCTGCTTCCTTTTGACGGCTCCACTCTGCTGAGGTGATTGTTTTTTCATTAACATCAGTTGATTCAGTTGGACAAGTCTCCTCTTGCATAACTTCAGGAGTGCAAACTTCTTTTTCAGGTGTATTTAATTTCACATCTGATGCACAAGGCTCGAAAGAAATGTCTTCTGAAACTGAAACAACAACCTCCTCTGCTTGAGACTCTTGTGAACTATATATAACTTCCTTACTTTCTACGTTATTTTGAATCTCAGTAGCAGCATCCTCAATAACATCATCTTCAGGACATTGTGAAGAATCTTCCCCCATTCCACTGCTCCATCTTCTCAATACAGACTTGTTAGCGCCAATTGATGCACTCAACAAGGACCTGGCCTTTTGGATATCCATTGTTTGATCCCTTTGTTTTCTTTCGAAAAGATTTATTGCATCCTGTACACTCATTCTCCTCACATTATTTTCTGGTTTTCTGGGAGCTTGCTCCAAGTCCTCTTCATCACTATAGTTTGCATCTGAGTCTTTAGGTAAAAACATCCTATCCCGAGAAGGAAAATAGTTCAGACTTTTAATAGTTATTGCAGTAGATCTTCGAGATCCAGATCGTCCAATTTGTACCCTCCGCATTGGAGATGCTGACCTCCTAGGTGAAGCAGATCTTATAAGAGTCCGACTTCTTTCAGCAGATGCTTGCTCTTCCTCGCTTGAGAAAGAAGATTCATCGCTTCCTGTAGAGCTTTGCCTCTCTGCCTGGGCCGCTTTGGCGGGGGAGACACCATATACTACTGGTAGCTCTGAACAAACTGATTTAATTGCCTGATTACTCCTTTCTTTTGGTTTTAATCTATCACTCTTTGCAAAATGTGTAATGCTCGAAATATCAACAGCCTCAGCTCCATGTCTCAATTCTATATGTTTGCCTAAAGAATCACTGCAATGAAACACATAATTGGAATCAATAATAGAAATTAATAATTTGAAGAGGAAAACAACCGGGTCCCTATTTGTAACAGCCAAGTGTACCTCAAGTCTGTCGATCCAAGATGTAGAGAAAACTTCTCTATATCAGTCAACTCCTCCTCGGAATATCGAGAACCAGCAGCTTGGTCAAAGGCAGTTGTCAACTCTTCTCGCAGTGCATTAAGCCTTAAGTCCATGGCCCGCAATAATTCATTCCTGCAGGCAAGTGCAACCGATGGTCAGAGTACAGATCTGCTATTTGGAATTTCAACTAGTCACTGTAAAAGACATACTTGGAAGCATTTGAGTCTTCAGCCTGCACACAAGCCAGTAACAGAATAGGCAGTTAATAACACACAAACAGAGATCTTCAATGTACATTCAACACAGCAAGAAACTTGCAAAGGCTAAGATCAACTCACTTCTGTAGTAGATCCCACGCCATCCATGCAGCTGTCATCTGACAGAGGAAAATAAGGGAAAACTTAACTTGGTATCTGTATACAATGATGGCAAGCTTATATCACTCCTATTGATGGATACTGTTATTTGCTGGGTTTTCTTCTTTTTTTTTTTTTTATGCAAGAGGTTATGAGTAGAACCCTTATACATAAGACCTTTGTTGTGTTGACTAATTCAAATAAAACAAGAAAACTGTGGCTTATTATTGAGGCAATTATTAAAATAACCATTTTAAGATAGTAAAAATAAATTTTGGCCTGTAAATATAAAAAGATAAAATATA
>JAYJMF010358899.1:0-10228 GCA_036873715.1 Salvia sclarea | reverse complement strand
CTTTCTCCACTCACACCACTTTATCACTATTTTGCATTAAAACCTGTGTCACTCCCTCCTTTGCACACTTTTGAGGGACGGAGGGAGTATTATATAATAAGTATAGTGAATGGATGATTTTTCTTTCAAATATGAATTATTTTTTCATATGGATAAATTCATTAATGGTGAATCTGGAAACATTAATTGATACAATATATAGTTATAGAATTTGTGATGCCTTTGCATACTAGAGAATTGATAAGTGGAGTAGTGTATACTGTTGTTGTTTCATCTTTAGCGTCAGTGGCACCAAAATGCGAACAATTAAGGATAGAAAATTTAATTATTAATAATAGATAAATGTGGTTGGAAATAGTTTGGATGGATGAAACGAAAAAGAAAGTGAAGGAAATGCAGAGGTATTTAAAAAAGAAGTCTAATATAATGATTCAACAGGAAATAAACGATGTTAGCGTACCGTTAAAGATGAAGGCATTTTGCCCGGGTTTCAAAATGTTAAGGATATAAATGCTCCAACTCAAACGTTAGGAGTCTATTTGCTTTTCGCGAAAATATTTAGGGATCATTTTGCACCTTTGCCCTTCTCAATAAAGTATGCTTATAGATCTCATCCCCACCATTTTATAAATCTCTTTCCCATGAGATGGAGGATTATGATTTAGCTCAACCAACGAAGGAGGGGGTGGGTTTCTCTCTCAATCTCAATTCCAGTTTGTCTCTTTATATATCTTCATATCTAATTCCATTAATTCTCAAAAATTTAATTTGAGTGGAGAATAACATAATAAAAGTTTAGGTAAACATATGTAGGGGTATTTAACAGTACTCGGTATTACGGGATTAACGAAACCGAACAAATACTAGACCGAAAACCGGTACCAAGTACTAATTAAACTGGTATCAGTACGGCACCGATACCCCCTATAACTACATGGTTTTCCTTTTTCCTATGTATTAGAAACTTAAAAATATTAATTTAATTATTGTAAATTTCAACTAACGTTGAAATAATAGTGTTTAGAATGTCATTCTTTCAAAGAGAAAATATGTCATATAGTTATATATCCGTGGAATGAACATTACATAATATACGAAATCAATATTTATCATAGAAAAATATATTACAAAAAATATCTTATATTTAAGATTTTCAGAGAGTTGACCCTATAATAAAATCAATTTAAATACGTATGTATCGTTTATAAGTAAAAATATATTTAAAGAAAATTATCAATCGAGCATCGCTCGGATAATTTTCTAGTGATTGAAAAAATAGACGTGGAATATTCTTTTTATACAAAAATGACATGCTTCCATCAACAACATATATATTGGCCTTATGTATAGTTCATAATCTAAATAAATTAATTATTTTAAAATTTTGAAATATTTTTAATAAAATATGTATAGTTTAAGGTTTAAATTATAATGTCTATCATAAAATTAGTTACTTATTGGCTCAAAATTTATGCTTCCATCAACAATATATTGGCCTTAAATAATTATTGAGATACAGTAATATGAGCGCCGAAAGCACGTATATATGTTATATATATGTACAATTATAAACATATAAAGTATGAGAACTGAGAACTAAAATTAGAAAAATATGAAAATAGTTATCAAAAGAAATAGGAAGCATACTGAAGCAATATACAAACTGTGCACGTGTCTTAACTAATAGTATAGGGAGTTAGTATATGTGGCCAAAGGTCCAACGTTCGAGTTCTTCCTGACGCAACCTTTAAATCTCTGCATTAAACTTATAAAAAAAAAAAGCAATATGTAAATTAATTGCAATGCGGCAAAAGGATGCACCAATTATTTTATTGGTGCCAAAACTCAAAAGAAGAAGATTATTGGAAACTAACATATTATACATATTAAATTACTAAATTATCCTTAAAATTTAAAGGTACATGGTGGCCATTAATGAAACAACGGTTGCAGGAATTGAAGCGATTCCCATGAAACTTGGACTTTTACACTTAGAATCATGAATAAGGAATCAAACTATAGCTAGAAAATTAGATTAAATTTCCCCAAATTCATATGAGATATTCAATTTCCCATGATTCCCATTGACAGGGTATTCCACAAAATTCTTGGGTCCCATATCGAAGAGACTCCTCAAAGGTATTTCCACGTCACCAATAAATTTATGTCGCAAGCATTTCTTGTAATAGAGCCGCACCACGAGGTTTCCCCCCGCGTCGTTGGCGCTCGTGATATCGTAGCGCTGCTCGAAGTTCCACGTGGGATTCTCCCCCCCTTCCACGTCAGCCTCGGATTTCGTGACGGGGCCGCTGTCCAGCTGGATCTCCGCGTGCACTTTGATCGGCCGGCCACACAAGCGCGGGCAGACGGCGAGATCCATGGCGGAGACCACAGTTAAGGCGACGAAACTTGTGGCGGCGTCCGACAACTCTGCCTGTGGTGTGGTGCGTATGAATCTCGGACAGCAGTAGTTTGGACTTGTCATACCTTAATTTGTTTGTGTTCTATTTAGGAATATGTTATTATCTATTTATATACTAACCAGTAGTACTACTACTAATGTAGGCCAAGATATATATATATATATATATATTCTCTCACAATTAATTTGTAGAATTTCAATTCACTGGCTTGTGTGTGTGTTGACTATTCAAGCTGCCAAATTGGCCTAATGAGTAGAGTCTAAGTCAATATATATCAAGTCTAAGTCTAAGTCAATATATACTATCTATTTATATAGTAACAACTAACAAGTGAAGAAATGAGTTTATTAATTAATTAACTAACTCGGCCACTACTTCAAATTGGGCAATAAGTGAGGAATTAATATAAGATGGTACTATTTAAGTTATCCACTAGTTGGTTGGTTTTAAATTTTAACCAACCATGGATGTTAATTTGATGGTTAAACCCTCCAAGATTAAAATAAATGCACGTACGACTGCTAAAAAAGCAATTGGGTTATTTTATTAATTTTATGATAGTACTATATTAGAATATGCTTCCAGCCACGGTCAGATTTGGTGGACAAGGATTCACACCTAGCTACTTTCTTCGAACATTAGAAATTTCTTTCTACAAATAATTCTTCCAAATTTCCAATCAAAGCTATGCATATGAAGTTTCCTGTAAATTTTTATGAGAGAAGTCAAATTTGCCACCTAATCAGTTCGCGTCTCCGCGTCATCGACTATTCCAAATGTATCAAATAAATGTTGAATATATTGAATCACATTATATATCTTTTCCAAAATATTAGGACCTTATGTTCAGGATAGTGTTATTGATTTTTATGTGTGGTAGAGGTATTTTGTTATATTTAATTCTATATTCTACTTATATTTTATTTTGGCTAAATAGTAAAATATATCACAAACTGCGACTAGCTTTTTTCAATTATATATATGTTCTAAACTATCGACTTTGCCAATTAATATCCAAACTGTACATACACATGTATATGTAGGATCATGCATAACGAATTTGATCATTCAGAAAGTTTTTTATTAAAAAAATGGGATGATTTGGTATATAAGTGGTACCAATGGTTATTATAAATAAAGGTACCTATAGAGACTGAGAATCAATTCAAAGGTACATTTAATTTATACACTAGCTAGTAGTGATATACACGTTGTAACAAATTACACAGTATGAAAACCCAATTTAGAGACATGAACATAGGACCTAGCTAAGTATGCATTTTCTATATATAAAAATTAAAAAACTAAATAGCGGTTTAAAGAACATAAATGCCGATAAGACTAATTAAATTACAGAAGTTGCGAATATATAGGATGAGAGGAATACATACGAGGAAGATAGAAACGAAGAGGAAATCGGTTTAGGGGGTGTTTGGCTAAGCTTTTCTTAAAGAGCTTATAAGCTCTTAAAGAACTTATAAGTTAATTATCAAAGTATTTGGGATAATAAGCTTATAAGCTATAAATATAATTGTGAACTTATAGAGACAAAAATTATAGTTAGCTAGAGAGAGAAAATTGAAGAGAAATAAAATTGAAATGGTATAGATGAAAATATTAAACCATAATAAGGTTATTTTGGTTAATTGGTTGTTGCTTATAAGCTTATTTTATAAGCTTATTGAAAAATAAGTTGGGATTGAGCAATTTATTTTTTGGAGGGTTTATAAATTATATATTGGAGCTTATTTTCACAATTTCTAAGCAGTTATGGGGCTTATTTTGCCAAATACAATTTGCAACAATTTATGAACTCCTAAACAATTTATAGGTTATTTTAAAGAGCTTATAAGCTCAACCAAACACCCTCTAAATTAAATAATAAAAATAGAAATCGATATGATATGTTTTACCGAACTAATTTAAGCAAATAAAAAAGAAGTTAATAAAGTAATACTATATAATATCAGTAAAAGATTTACATAAACACGTGCAAATATTAGAGATTCATTTATATTAACAAAAAGGATATATTCACACATTTGGTTAACATTTAAATGAATCAATTATTAGTAAAAGATTTACATAATTAAACACGTAAACATTTAAATTGATGATAATATTTCCCATCCAAAGACTTCAAAAAGACTTTCCACACACATTTTTGTTTGGAGAGAAATTTCAGAGTCTCGTGCGTTTCTTCTGTTGGGATTGATTGATTCCTTGGTTGACTTTATGATGTTTGACTTGTGAGTTGACTAACTCAAACCATGGCCTAATGATTGAATAAAAATCAACTTGGCCACTTCACACAAGTGATTAACAAATGAGTTTATTAAAGTGGGTGTTTGGATAATTAAGTTTATTTTAAAGATAAAATTTGAAGGCCATTGCAGTGGTTGTCGCCATTGTTGGTGAAGAAAATTATTGTAATCACAATGGTCGATTTTTTTAATTTTATTTTTTTATTTGATAATTTGTTTGTGCATGCTAATTATAAAGAAATTAATTAAGAAGTTCACGTTGAAGTCCGACGAGCCGCGTCAATATTTTGGGGAGTGAAATAGAAGCGAAATATTTTTGATACAAAATTGATAGTTCATAATCTAAATAAATATTTCTAAAAAGTTTGAAATATGTTTTAATAAAGGGAATATAATTCAAGGTTTAAAATGATGGTTATCCTAAAATTAGGTACTTATTCGGATGAGATCCTCTGTCCCCCAATTCTTCGTGTGCCACTGCGTACAACTATTAATTTCACTATTTTTAATAAAAAAAATGTGGAATAAAAATTTATTATTACGTTATATACCATGATTAATTTTTATAATAAAAAATTAAATTTTAAAAAACTATATACCATAATTTTGGAATATTTAGGTTAAAAAAATACTTATTTTGGTTAATTTTTCCCAAATTATGATATATGATTTTTTAAAATTTTAATTAATAATAAATTTTTATTCTACAACAAAAATTTATTAAAAATAGTGAAATAATAGTGATACACGGTGGCATACGAAAAATTAGGGACATGGGATTCCATCCGGCACTTATTGGCCCAGAAGTTATGCTTTGATTAACAACATATATATTAGCCTTACATAAATACATAAGGGATAAGTTGGACGTTGTTCTTGTACGTACCTCGATTTTCTAATAAGAAAATTTTTAGATGTAAGAAGATTAATTTTCTTGTAGTTTTATATCAAAAGAAATTATACATATTAAATTACTAAACTATCATTAAAATCTAAAAGGAGATATCAATTGATATCTCCTTTTAAATTTAGGTATAGTAATAAATAAAATTAAGGTATGCAGTGACAATTAATGAGACAATGGTTGCAATGGAATTGAACTATTGAAGTGATCCCCATGAAACTCGGACATTAGACTTGAATCATGAACAAAGAATCAAACTAGTTAGAAAAATTAAATCAAATTTGAGCAAACCCAAATTCATATGAGATATTCAATCTCCCATGATTCCCATTGATAGGGTATGCCACAACATTCTCAGACTTGGGCCCCATATTTAGGAGATTCCTCAAAGGTATTTCCACGTCACCAATAAACTTGTGATACAAACATTTCTTGTAATAAAGCCGCACCACGAGGGTTCCCCTCTTGTTGTGGGCACTCGTGATGTTATAACAGGCTTTGAAGTTCCACGTGGGACTCCTCCCTCCTGCCACGTCAGCCTCGGATTTCGTGACGGGGCTGCCGTCCAGCTGGACCTCGGCGTGCACTTTGATCGGCCGACCACTCAACCGCGGGGAGACGGTGAGATCGTTGGCGGAGACGAGAGTTAAGACGATAAAACTTGCGGCCTCCGACAACTCTGCCTGCGGTGTGTGGCGGGTAAATCTTGGACTGCAGTAGTTTGGACTTGTCATATCTAAATTGTTTGTGTTCTAGCTAGGAATTTATTATCTATATATATAGTAATTAGTAGTAATGTACCCCAAAATATATATATTCCCTAGCTAGCTCTCACAATTAATTTGTACAATTTCAATTCACTGACTTTTGTGTTGACTGAATCAAGCTGCCGTGGCCTAATGACTAAGTCAATATATATATCAAGTTGCTTGGTACATATACATATACAAGTGAAGAAATAAGTTTATAAACTAGGCCACTACTTCAAATGGGCATTAATTACAAGTTAGGGATATATAAGTTGGTAATATTTAAGTCATCCAATAGTTAATTTGTTGGTTTTGACTGTAATTGACGTGATTAATATGATTAGAAATATTACTTGGTAGTTAAACCTTACTCCAACATTAAAATAGGGGCACGCACGATAACTAAAAACCAATTGGTATTTGAATTTGATGGTCAGATTTGATGAAGAAAGATTATTTCGTACCTATATACGAGTTTCTTCGAAATTTCTTTCTACTAATAACTTTTTGTACATCTTACATAATGTGACGTACATTATCCATATCTACATGACGTCATAATTCCTATTTATAATCTGACTGCATATATAATAAAACTAAATGCCTCCAATCAAAGCCTTTGCATATGAAGTTTCCTGTAAATTCCACCCAACTAGTATTAATTAATTTGATGAAAGTGAAGTTTACCGGCCACCTAGCTAATCTCAGCTCGCGGATCATAAATATATACACTATTATTATTTATTATTAATTTTCTTTTGTTGTGTGTGTGTGTTTTGTGTGTGTGTGTGTGTGTAGTTTAATTCATTTCCGGGTTGAGCATAAGATGTCAATTGAGGTCTTTTTAGTTTTAAATTTTTAATTAATAGTACTTGTTGAATTGATTTCAAACAAAGCAGACCTCAATTCCTTCGTAATTGCGAACTTAATTATATATTATGCTCCGTATATGGCTTCCATCCGTCATTAATTAACAAAATTCATGTAATCGATGACATGATCACAAATCAATTTAATTTTTTTCTTATGTTAAGGTTATTTCTGTCGTTGTTCTTGGGTGTAGATCATTTGTTCCGTAGTATTCCACTATTAATATATAACTACTCTTATAAGATCAGTTTAAAAAAAAAAAAAGTAATTTATTAACATGTTAAGTTTTGCTAAAACTTCGATTTTTTTTCATAAAATATATACATCATTAATTGTCAGTGTCATGATGATGCTAAATTGCTAATCAATCTACGTACAATTAATTCGTCAACAGGGACATAGGAAGAAGTTGTCTAATAATTTTCTTTTTAATTACTATCATCATATGAAGTTTCCTGTATATACCAGCAGTGAGAGTGGAGAGCCTTAATTCTCGCCTATAAAAGGAATAGAATATATACCCACGAAGAAACGCAAATAAACTAAAAAACAGAGCGAAAAACACAATTTTTTCGAGGAAATGGAGTGCCGAAAACTCGAAATAACCCTAGTTTCAGCCGATAATCTCCCCGACATCCGCACATTCGGGGAGATGAAAGTGTACGCCGAGGTTTCCCTCAATGATGAGAAGAAAACCATCCAGAAATCGATCGTGGACATGGCCGGGGGCACAAACCCTAGGTGGAAATTCCTTGTTGATTACACGCTACACGAGGAGTTTCTCCGGGAGCCGGAGCTGGAGCTGGTGGTGAAGCTCTACTGTAAGAGAACTCTGGGAGACAAGTGTGTTGGTGAGGTGAGGTTAGCGGTGAAGACCCTTTTCGAGTCGGGGGAGATTAAGGCTGAAAACGCGAGGAGCTACCCTGTGGCCGGGCCCGAGGAGGGGACTCTCAACATTTTGTACCGTTTTGGGGATGTGTTTTTGGTGCCGAATCCCCCGGCTTGGAAGAAGGCGCTCGAGGTCTTGAAGGCGGTGATGATAGAAGGAACGTGGTTTTACTTAGCCGGAGAGATCTGATGAGAAGATGTAAACGACAACGTAGCTGCGTTCTCGTTAATGCAATATATTATATTTTGTTGCAAGTCGGGTCGTAAATTTTGTGTCATGATCATGTGATCAACACAAAGTTATATGGTGATTAATTGTATCTAGCTAATTGTTTTTATTTCGTTTGGGTCTAGTTGTGCACGAAACTTATAAGGAGTTTGGATTTTCTATTGCAATATTATATATTCTATTACATTTGTGGACGATGGACTACATATAGCAAGATCAATGACTTAATTTGACCCATATATGCATATAAAGTTCCCTCTAATTAAATTTGTATTTGAGTAAATTAATGAAGCTTCACGATGGAGTGCAGAAAATTCGAAATAAGCTCACAACCTTTTATTTTGATGTTTCATCTCACATTATTAATCAATTTTCCTTGTTAATCCGAATCCTAATTTTAATTATCTTATCTCAGAATGTTAATTCATCGATTTTCTTTTACATTGAATTTCAATACTTGCCTTTCTCCAGGACCATGAATGAAAATGACATTCGAGTCTTCGTCAACGAGACTATTCTTCCGATATACTCCCTCCGCCCCTGAAAGTGTGCAGACTCTTTTTTCTGTCCGTTCCTCAAAAGTGTGTAAATTTTTTTGTTAGAAACATACTTTATCATAAAGTCAATAATCTCCAACTAATTAACATACAATTTGCTCTTTTTCCACTCACATCACTTTATCACTCATTTAACCAAATAATAACCAAACTACCAAATTAATATATAACAAAATAATTCGAAAGTTAAATGGTTAGCTTGATTTTCTTGTACCTCGAATTTCTAATGAGAAAATTTTTAGATAAAAGAGGATTGATTTTCTATCAAAAACAAATAAGATTTTTATACATATTAAATTACTAAACTATCCTTAAAATCTAAAAGGAGATATCAAATTAGGGTTGTAAGAATTAGGTATAGTAATAAATAAAGGTATGTGACGACAATTGATGAAACAACGGTTGACTGTCTCACAGTTAATTGAGATTAATATTTTTTATGGTCACTAACTATAAGCGTGTAGCAAAAGTAGGATATTATTAGTTCGGGCCGTAAAAAGAGGACACTATATATTAAGTTGGACATTCGTGAGCCAAAGTAGGGTTTTTCGGGCTTTTTTCTCATGTGAATTGCACGCGACGGGTTACGTGGAGCCCGAACGTGATATGGCTCGTGTCTTATTTTTGCTACACGCCTATAGTTAGTGGCCATAAAAAATATATTTGTACGATTTCAATTCATTGACCTGTGTGTTGACTGAATCAAGCTGTCATGGCCTAATGACTAGGTCAATATATATCAAGTTACTTAATTGGTATGTATATACAAGTGAAGAAATAATTATGTTTATAAACTAGGCCACTACTTCATCATGGGCATTAATTACAAGTGAGGGATATATAATTAAGTTGGTACTAAAATTTAAGTCATCCACTAGTGAATTTGTTGGTTTTGACTATAACTGACGTGATTAATATGATTACAAATATTACTTGGTAGTTAAACCTTATTCAATGTATTTGAATTTGATGGTCAAATTTGATGAAGAAAGATTATTCGTACCTACGAGTTTCTTCGAAAATTCTTTCTACTAATAACTTTTTGTAGATCTTATAACGTACATTATCCATATATCTATATGACCACTACAAGAAAATGCGGCGTTAACGACGAAAATTTTCGTCATTATAAATATTGATTCTGTCGTTAAAATGACATAACGACGGAATAACGACCAAAAGGACACCGTCATTGTCGGAGCCATCGTCTTCTATGTAACGACTGAAATTTTCCGTCGTTAAAAAAATTGATATTAAAATATAGATATTAAAATGACATAACGACGGAATAACGACCAAAAGGACACCGTCATTGTCGGAGCCATCGTCTTCTATGTAACGACT
>JAYJMF010358858.1:0-10235 GCA_036873715.1 Salvia sclarea | reverse complement strand
ATTATTATTATTATTATTATTATTATTATTATTAAGCATGTAAAAAGAAAACAAGCGATTTAGATTTATGGTAATGGAAGTGTGGTGATGAATGCTAAAGTGAGTAGTGATGTTATCAAAACGAACGTTTGATATCATGCGGGTCCATGGAAATAATGTGTGGTTGGAATCAGACATGCCACTCTAAACCAAAGTAGTATGTAATAATTAATTTCCAGAAAAAAAATATTTAGTGTAAATATGGGGAAAAAAATCTATCAAATACGTAATGTGCCCGATCTTTCAATTTTATAATTAAAAATTTCCAAACTTCTCCATGATCGAAACTTCTGAATCTCTACAGTTCGAATTTTTTATTTGAAAAGTT
The DNA here is from genome assembly GCA_036873715.1 of Salvia sclarea. Classification (NCBI taxonomy): domain Eukaryota; kingdom Viridiplantae; phylum Streptophyta; class Magnoliopsida; order Lamiales; family Lamiaceae; genus Salvia; species Salvia sclarea. The sequence goes on along the minus strand of JAYJMF010358858.1, from coordinate 9,868 downwards.
AGAGTCCGAATATTTTGCTATTGAATTGTGACGAATTTAGATATCCAGCATAACGATAATTGTTGGAAACCATAATGATCCTATCTACAAGTACGTCAAGACATATGCATTAATTTCTCGAATCAAGGTCTCTAAACAACTTGAATCTAAAAATTTAAAATTTGGGATTCTTGAAAGATTGTATATTTATTGCTACATATAAATAAATGAGGTAAAATATTATTTGTGTTAGTTCATAAATACATGTTCTTATAAATTTCATGGACAACCTTAAAGTTTTTGGTACAGTTACATATTGTTGACTTCTTTTTGTAAATCCATGATAAAAAAAAAAAAATTGAGTTGTTGATGCTTATGGCCATTACCAGGAATGGGAAATGATATGATGGTGGGCAAAATTATCAACTAGTGAAAGTCGCCAAGAAATGGCGCACTTCGTGGAAGAAATGGGGTGAATAATTAATGAAAATTAGTAAATTATTATTATTAGTCACTACTAAAATAAGCATTAAGTAAATTTTGTTCTTATGCAAAAACACATAGGAAAATTAAACTACTATATTTGAAAGATCAAATACAATAGATTCAAACAGTAAAGTATAATTCAAATACGCGACATTTAACCTCATAATACCCTACTCCATCACAATATATTACTCTATATTTATTACTATTATTTGGGAGATCCGTAAAATATTTAGTGGACAAAGTGACGTAATATTTAATTTGTAACTCTTATAGTAATATTCTAATGAACTATATTTTGTTATTTTAAAATGTCACGACCATAAAATAATTTGTGGACTAAAGTGACGTAATATTTAATATTTTTCCAATATGCATCAAAGACTCGAGCCAGGCATTTAAAATTCCAGTTTGGAATTCAATTTCCTTTTATCTTTTTCTAAATTCATTCAATTTCTAGAAACTATTCCAGTTTTAAAATTGCACGCATGTTAATTACCTTTATCAATGCTGCATTTGTTTATACAGATCGGTTATAATTTCCCCCCCAATTTGTCCGATTGTTTGTAAAGGAAAATTTTCCAGCGATTCCAGAATCAAATTCAAGCCGTCACCGAATGCATATAGCAATGTGTTATTTTTTTTTTCTGTAAAGCTCTAATTTTGTTGTTTATAGTTTGAATTCTGATGCTTCACTAATCGACTCCATTAAATCACAGCTGCGGTAATCGTTTGATCACAGTATCAGCAAATTGAGGTAATATAAGCCTCGCGCCCTTGTTTATGCAGCAATTAGTGTTGTATTGGTGAAATGGAATATTTTAATAACTTCGGTTTAGTGAAATGTTTTTGTATTTCAAATTATTATTATGTTCAATCGCGTGCACCTTACGCATTTTATTCGATTTTGAGAGAGTTTCTTTGAAATCTAGTATTGTTTTGCATCAGACTGTTTAGAAACATCGTATAATGTATTTTGAAGTCACTGTTGAAAAAATTGTATACTAATGTAACAGTGATAATGAGGAATAATGAGGAATTGTTTTCTTTTTTCTTCTATTTGGAATGATAAATGATCATATCCCATAACAAAATAGAGGCTAATAGGACTAGTGCCTCTTTAATGTAGATTTTAAGCAGTAGCTCTTACATTGCTTGCCTCTCAACTCCAGCTGAAGCCATTTAAATCAAGTTGCTTGTAGCTCGAAGCAACGTCCTTTTCGTAGTTTGTGTTTAGGTCCAATTTTGTTGGGAAGAAAGGTAGTTTCAATTCTGAGGAAGACTTCTGCTTATCTGGTTTCATCGAGCTGGTACCGTTGTTCTGGCCCAAACATTTGGTATCTGCTTCTGCTCCATTGAGCCTTTCCTCTGCATTGCTGCCGTTACAATCCCATTTACCACTTTGAAGGCCAATGCTCATCGATAAACTACCGGGATTCGTTTCTGTTGTGAATGTGTTCCCCACATTGTCATTTGCTGTTGAGAGATACTTACCGCATTCTTTCAGGTTCTCATGCCATCTAAGTTCCATCTTGTGTAGACCATTATCTTTGTCGTCAGTCATCTGCTCTATAGGTGCTCGAAAACTCATTGGTTTTAAGCCCAAAGGGTTGTCGTACAGTTCTTGTTCCCTTATGGCAGTACCTTCACATGAGGTCAAGCAGCTATCGCCTGAACAATCTTTTGGTTGAGTGGTTTGTGGTGGCTGCTGCAGGCACAAATCTGAGAGGTCGTTGATTCTTGAAAATGCAGAGTTCAGGCATTGGTTTGATACTTGTGAGACCAACTCGGATAATTGGACCTTGGCTGCCTCGAGACCAAGTGTTCCCGCATTTTGTCTTCCAAGGGATTCCTGTGCTTTTTCTAGTACAGATTGCAAGTATTTGCCTTGAGCCTCTATTCGCATCTGCAGATGACGTTGTACCTTTGGAAATAGAGGAGCCATATCAATATCTATAGATTTGCGGTAGAATTTATTTATTTTAGTGCAATTATGTGAAGGGGAACCAGGTATTAGCTAATCGAATTGAATTATTTAAGCTGTTTACCTCCAGCTGTTCGTGTAGTCTTTGTTGCACTTCAATTTGCATTTGTATTGCTTCATCTAATTGTAAGTTTCTGGTATAAGATAGACATAACAAAATATCAGATGAAACATACATACAAAATAACAAGAAATTCAAATCCTGAGATTTTCTGGTTCTTACCTTGTTGCTTGGTTTGCAATATTTTGGTTAGATACGTGAGGTCCATTTGCCTCTGGCTCTCTGTCTGCTTTGGCTGCAAATCATTTATCAGCAAGGTAAGCAATATATACTATAATTTGTGTTTCCTCTTATACGTATAAATCTGTTCTATTGTAAATGATATGATTTCTTACAAGCTTTATTGCTCCCATTATTAGCTTGCTGGTGGAGGTTCTTGCTCAATCTGTACTTCTGCATACAAATTTAGGAAAATCAGAGTCCACCTCTTACATTTATGGTAGCATGCTTATAGCAGAAATGATATGAACATAGACATATCGACATTTAATTCTAGGTTCTGTCCACCTCTATATGAATACTATGTTTCTTAATTTATTTTGTTAGATATAAACGATGTAGTAGAAGAAAATGTGCATGGTGGAAAATGCTCTTGAATTCAGAATTTACCTGAAGGTGACTCTTCAAGTGATATAAGGTCAATCCTGGGATGCTCATAAGTTTCAAGACTGATTTTGGTGTGGCTTCTGCAAGTATAATATAATTAGCCGATTGCAGGATAATGAAGTTGATGATATCCAGATTCAAAAATTGGATACATGCTTACTTTCTGCTCCACCCAATTGGTTCACTGCTTCAATGAACCGTTCGTGGAGGTCTAGAGTCCATTTCAATCTTGGCTTGGCATCACTTGATAGCACAAGACCAGAATCTCCTGTGCTATTCACACCTTGAAGGAACATGTGTCTTTCCTGTGGAATGGACATCCTTGAGGCAGGATGAACACTCTTTTCTTGGTGGTGGCGGCGGTGATACATGGTATTGCCTATGAATAATTTGCAAGAATTAGTTTCTCGTTCAGAGTGGAAGGGTCTGATCAGTATCGAGAAATCATCATACCTGAAAAGGATGTTTCTTTCCGAAAATCTGCTTCCACCTTGAAGGCTGAGTTATGATTCTGTTATATTCTGGACAGTATGATTTTGCTATCTGATTCTAAGTAAAGGGAAGCTTTCAGTACTGCTCTTATCTGTTACTTGATCGATTTTTGCATACTCGAAATGTGCCCAAGGGATGTCTTATAAGCTTACTTGGATGGGTGAGGGGGGGTGTTCGGAGTGCGATACAAGTGAGGCATAGAATCTTTGAAAGGGGTAAAAGAATATCAGATGCAATCCAATCTTTGTAATGACTTGAACTGAAATCTTGTCCTTCCATTTCCACGCATCTATGGTCCCTAAGTACCCTTTCCAATTTCTGACAGCACTACACATTTAAAATTCCTTACACTGTGATTGTATGAGAACTGTATTAACCTGTGATAGGTACAAATAGATCCACCTGAGTCTTTCTTTTCGGTTCACTCATACTTGTCATCTGCAAAGTTTTCGAACCTTATTCCAGGAATGGATGGTGGAATTCTTTTTCCTCTGATGCGGATTTGAGGAATCCCACTATCTTTGATGTCCGTAAACATTTGGAGTCAATTAGTTTATTTAAATGGAAGATTCTGTTGACGAAAGCATCCAGTCAGCATTTTTGCTGCAATTCTTCTAAGGGAGACAAAAGATTAACAATACCAGTGACTTGATGCCCATGTTAAACTCTTTCAAGTCCATATTTGGGTAAGAAATTTACTTCTTTTTCTCTTTGTCTGTTTCTTGATGTGATTATTTTCATGGTTACAGGATATAACAATTAAGCAGGCATGCGAAGGTTCTAAAATACGAAAGACTTGGTTTGCAATATGTTTATCGTGACATAAATAGTGACTGAGTAATCTGGTGTGCATAGGCTTTAATATACAACATAAAGTGAGTTTGTCTTGAAGATAAATAAATATTTAATGGCTACACCTTTATTTCACCTTATGTCTCTCTCTCTTCACACTCTTAGATAGAGGTTGGAGATTCTTCCTGTTTCCTCTTTAAAAGTAAATGGATTTGAGTATATCTTTCTTGCAAAATCATTTCTATTAATTATAGCAAGTGTTCTTGTATATAATTTAGTTCATCAAGTCATAAAAGTGGGAAAATGCTTTTTCTTGGCTTTGTTTGAAGGCCAGGAATAGCATAAAGAACACATTCTTTTTTTGTCTCCTTTAGTAAGTATGGTACTTATTCATCATGGACTTAATTCCCAATTAGATCTTTTAAATGGCACAAGGAATTTGCTGCACATCAGTGGGGCCCTTTGGGAAAGAGAAGAACTCAATGTACTTACATTTATACCTGCATTGGCTGGAGCCTTGAAACATGAGTAGTCATAACCAGAAGATTACCATTAATTTGCTTTCCCTTTGTGCAATTATATTTTCAGTAATCGAACTTATATTTTGTTGTCAAGTTTGTATGATCTATTTGACATTTCCCTAAAAATGGGTATATCTGGCCACATTTGCTGTTGTTGAAATTTGACAGTGACTTCACTGATCACCAGCATTTTTTTTATTAAACTAGGATCACCAAAAAGTTTAGCCTTGGTAATTTTACGACAATTGAAGTAAAGTAGCATCTCAATTCTCAAATATAGAATTACTGGATTTAGTTGAATGCCTATGCAGGACTTACATGTAGCTCGTTTTATGGTTGCTAAGAGATTCATATGCTAGTAATATTTAATTTTTAGTAACTTTGAAGGTAGGCATTCACATTGTTCATGAACTATAGAAATATGTATAGATCTCTGGTGTCTGGACACTCTCTAGTAGACTCTGACATAGAATGGTTAATGAGAGTTGGTGACTTGTAACAATGCTGCCCCTTTGGTTCTGTAGAGAAGTGAAATATTAACCCATAATTCTTTACTTAATAGTCAATATCCGATGCCAAGTTAATAATATTCCTCTCCCTTGAACGATCTGTGTGCGGATGTTCCAATCAAGCTTTTAAGAAAAGTGTTCTAGTTTTCATATGTTACGGTATTTTATGCAGTTTAGAGGAATCTGTGAAAAACTTTACACAAAGTGGTAAAAGCTGATTCCTCATAGTTCTTCTAGCAAATGGATAGGAATGAATTGAAGATAGGAAACGACGCAGATGCTCTTCGAGCAACATCATCTGATGCCTCTTATAAACCCGTCTCTCACATTAATTATGTATTTTTCATACAAGTAGAGCGTATCTTTTTGTTCATTAATTGACTATTAAGTTGCACATTCAGTCAATAATAGCTGCTCTACAGTTTCTATTCTATTAGTTTCTGCTAATTTATTGTACACTATGGTATGAATATAGATTGTTAAACATTGATATGATGTCTTGCCGAATAAATTTGTGCATTTATGCACCAAATCGTACAGAAAACCAGTTGTTAAACTTCCATTTCATGTCTTGCAGGAACCGAATTCTCTACCTGTATTAGCAAAATTGTAAGTATTAGAGCTGCCTTTTTCTAATGTTGCCATGGAGAATATTACTGCTATTATCTGTTCAATTTTTACGGCACCAAACGCACCTTTCACTTTTACCGTAGTATTCCAAATTAAAGTGGTTCCTGCATGCATGTACAATATTCCCCACTTTAAAAATTGGGGTGTTCTTTCTTGTACCCCAACTCTCCTTTTTATGGACTTTAATGTTTCATTGCAAATATAATTTCATTGAGAAGAAACCTTATGACATCTTAATCATTGACAGGTACTCGTGCATCTGATTGGCCGTGGCTACACGTGTTTGTATTGGCTGAATGATAAAAACGACCGCATGATGCTATTCGGTGCAGGAAAGCTTGAGATTCCGAGGGAATGGAATATCGGAATCTTAACTCAAAGTAAAGGTGACGAGCCAGATTCTCAAGTCAAGAATGTTGCTATATTCTTTCCTGCTCAAGGCCACAAAAAATGGGTTCCTTCTTTCCCTTTCCGTTCTTTATTCTCTATGCTTAACAGTTTTCGATTCCTCGCACCGAGCTTTTATGGGTACATTATTTACCTGATAAGTAGAGTTTCTTTTTATTTCCCAAATATTTGGGGTTATACAGTATTTCTTGATGAACTGAATTCTCCTTCTCCGGGTCCAATTCTTTCACATCATGAATTCTTATGTGCTGATAATTTTTCATAAATCTTATCTCAAATCTTTTATAGGAAGCAAAAAATTTCACATCCAAATATTATGCATCATCTGTTTAGTGTCAAATGATAGTTGTGTTAGTGGTGCGAAAAGGGCTTTAAATGATTATATTAATATTGATAGCTACTGATTCTTGTGTGTTATGCCTAGGTTCTTGATATTCCTCATCGAGTGATAATATGAATGGTATATTATCACCAAAGCATCAGATCTTGCACGTATCTACATAATTAATAATTTTGCTACTTTTATATGGAAAGTGACTGTAGATTTTAGCAGCTTAGTATAGGAATAAATTGGAGTCAATTAATTTGAAAATTTGGATCACAGATTAAGATTGTACGTCCTAATAAACTATTAGGTGGAACAAGGAATATTTAAATCAGGTAAAGCCCATTTATCTATTCTTTTTCAAGGTTCTTGTTTCTTATATCGTGTGTAATTTGGTTAGACTATTTATTTATTGTTTGGGTAAATTTTTGCTTAGATTAATGCTACATGAAATAAGTAAAAAGTTGGGGGATTGGAGTATTCTTTGAACAAATTAAAGGGCAATAAAGGTGGGGTGTGAGAGAAATAAGCATTTGTTCGAATGTAAATGCAAATTGAGGTTATGTTGGGATCAAATATTTGTTGAAAAAAGGTTGAGATTTGTTGTTGGGCTTGTGGAGGAGCATATGCTCATTTCTAAGTTGGCTTATTCTAATGAAATTCATTCTTCATGTTAATCAAGAATTGCAAAAACTTCATTTGGTGCGGATGAGTCTGCAATTAGTGGTTACTACTATGCAATTAAGATAAGAGACAACTAGATTACTTGGAGCTTTAATTAGTATTTAATTAAATCCCTAATAAGAGAGCAATTAAATTCTAATGAGTTTATTAAGGCTCAATTAAGAATTTGACGAAGGGAGAAGTAAAAGTATATTAAACCAAATAATTTTTGTTAGGTAGAAAAGCATGTGTGAAAACTGAAAAGGGATTAACTCTTCTAGAGAGAAAGGACTGTTTGCAGTAAATTGTAAAATTCAGTATTAACTCGCCTACTATATCTGATAGATTTGTAGTAGGTGTGCATTATCTTGACATGTTGCATTCTCTATTTTATTTTATTAGAATAGTACACATCTATTGAACAATAATTAAATCATACTCATGAAATCCACTACCAAAATAGAACTTTTTTTAACGCAGAATATCAAGCACGATATTATATTTAAATGAAACAATTCCTTGGTTTTATAGTAAATTTGCAAATGCAAAGTGGCAGTGCACAGCCTTTTGCTAGGAATTGGCTTCTTTAATAGTTCTTGTATTTTTCCACCTTAAAAAAGAAACTTGTTGCATTTTCTTTCAAGAAAAGTTCTTGCATTATGGGCTAAAGATGAGGCCCAACATTATCGGATTTGAGCATCATAGAAGACCTGCACTGGCCCAATAATTCATGCATTAATCCACCAGCCTCTTTAACTTCTATATTTATTTTTTTAATCTTGAATTTCTTTACAAGAATAATAACTATATCCTACATCTTTTTCTTGGGCCGAGAATGAATTCTGTAAATAGATTTCATTCTTTCTAGTTGTGAAACTCTTGACACGTCAACAAATATTTGAATGTGAAGCAAATTGCATCGAATTGATCGAAATGTTAAAAGTTTTTTTTGGAAACGCTCTCATTTTTTGAAATATGGCATTTGAAATTGCTTGGTGATTATAAAATTTAATGAACTTGAATGAAAATTACTATTTGCAACTAAGAGCTTGACTAAAAAACACCTCTTTGTTTACAACTTGAATCCATCTTTTGATGAGTCTTGAAATATTTGATGGTCTGTACAAGTTTACTGTCAATTTGGGTTGACAGTCATTTTTATTTTTATTTTTATTTTTCAAATAACTGAAATAGAGTTAAATATATTACTATCCTGAATTTTTACTGTAACCCCTAGTATAATTTTTTGAACTCCTACAAAATTATAAACAAGTAAACAACTTGTTCGGTACTTGAATTGGCTAAATCAATATAATCGATTATTTTATTGTATGTTTACGAGAAATGCTTGCAATCTTTTTTGTAAATTTTATTTTATGTTATGATATCTGTGAGTATTAACTATAGACAGATAGAGGGTCACATGTCTGTGAAATCATTGTTGGAATATCATGAAAGGGTACGCAACTTGCAACTATTCATTATTATTTTCTCATATGGTATATATTTGTCCTTTATATCAGTTTTATTAGTTATTTTCTATAATAAATGGTAGATGAATTGTTCATATAATTGAAGCTTAAGCTATTATATAAAGCAGAATCTAATGTATAGCATATAATATATAGTAAAATATATGCTTACCATATCTAAAAGTATGATACTTTTCATTATATTAGGATTAGGCTTAGGCAAAATTATTGGACGATGTAATATTAGGTTTCATATATTGTGAGTTGGCTGCTAGAGTTTTAAAAGGGCAAAAGCAGTGAGAGATGTCAGAACATTCTAGTGTGTTTGCTTTTGGTACCACAATTCTCAAATATCATCCCATTTTATATGGTTTCTGCTATTTCACCCATCTCTCTATTATACACAAAACTCTAAAGTGCTTCACCTTTTAACTACAGCCATTTTATGTGGTAGGGCCAATCAATCAAGCAAAAAACATAATCATCTTTTGCTCTCTCCAAATCGAATCCCATTCCTCTCTCAAATGATGCATCACTACTCAATTAGCTAGTAAAGGTTAAAGACATTGTTACAAACCATTGACCTAAGAACAGGGCCGAAGAAGGATCTTCCGTTTCGGGTACACGAGAGATGCCCTATATCCAATCATATATGTATAGAGGTGTCAAATTGTTGGGTTCGATCGGGGCCAGGCACGAAGGGAGAACTTGATTTGGTCGGCCCGGTTTTTTAGGGGTATGAGCCAGCCCACGGGCAGAACCGCTATTTGATCAACAACATTTGACACCTCTAGTTATATGCACTTAGGGGTCGGCTGGTATGCAGGAATGGAATGAACATTCCTGCGCCCATTCCCATTCCAGCGGCTGGTAAGATTTTCATAGCAGGAATCACCATTCCCGTAGGAATGGTGATACCCATGAACATGGGTTTAGCCAT
>JAYJMF010358829.1:0-10238 GCA_036873715.1 Salvia sclarea | reverse complement strand
GTATGGATTGATTCTTTTTTCTCATTTTAAGAGGTGATGTACAATAATCAACCCCTATATATATATATATATATATATATATCACATGTCTTGAGAGAAATTCCAAACCAAAGAGGCACCAATTTGATGATTGATTCCATGTTATCTAGTATTAGCTTTGAGGTTGAGATTATAATTGATGTAAATCATTATTTTGTTTTGAGGCCTTATGTCTTGAGTTGCTTGATCTTCTTTGCCTTGTTCTTTGTTTTTGTTTTTTGTCGCTCGGGGACGAGCTTGGTCTAAGTTTGGGTGGATTTGATAAGTGTTTATTTTGCTATGTTTTCCATCCTTAGTTTAATATGTTTAATCCTTATTTTAGTAGCCTTTAGCTTGTTTTGGTCTCGTTTTATATTTTATCGAGCTATGCTACACTTGGGTTGTTTTCAGTATTTTGTAGGTTCATTGGCATGAAAACGAACACCCGAAGACGAGAGTGAATACTCGAGGCATCAAGGAAGTGAAGAGACAAGAAGAAGGAGTCACCGGGAGCCAAAATAAGGGTCTATCGGTCTGGCTGTCGATCGACAGCCAGACCAACAGCCAACCCCAACTCGAGCCCCAGACAGTCACCGACATGGAGCTCCTATCGGTCCACCTGTCGACTGACAAGCAGACCGATAGGCAACCGGCCAAAGTCTTCTAAAAATGGTCAACTTACCTAGTTTGCGTCCGATTCGATTTCATTCTTCAACGAGGATGCTATGCACGAATCATCAACTATATATAGGCCTAATATCAGCCCTTTATGTATCTCTTATTAGCTTTTGATCCTTAGCATAGTTTACTTTAAATTCTAGTCTTTTATTTCTTGCAATTTACTTTCGTTGTTCTTCGCTTTCGACGTTGGATCTATTCAAGTTTATTCAAACGTTCTTCTTTCGTCACTAAGAGTTTTTTCTTTCCTTCTCTTTTAATTATGTCTTTCTCTTATTTATTTGTGCATGTTCCCAGTATATCATGAGTAGCTAAACTACTCATGATTTTAGGGTGTGTATGAACTAATTAATTATATACAAGTTGTTTTATTAAATATTTTGCCTTCCAAACCTATGACTCAACCCTTTTGTGCTTAATTCATGCTAAGTTAATTGATTACTAATCTTGCGTGTCTAGTTATGGGATCTAGACTAACCGATTTTATCTCATAATAGATTAAGGGAGTTTGATATAATCTTTTATTACCTTACCCAGGAATTGAGGTTATAGGGGATTAAAATACTTAGGAGCTTTTTTATAACTAGTTTAATTCTCTAGAGTCCTACCCGGAGATAGAGTATAGACTAACCCACTATCTAGGGTTGCATAACCAAGGTCCTTAGATTGCATTAGTGAGAGTATCCCATCATAGTTGGATTAAAGTGGTAAATAGATTAATAAAATTAACAAGTATAGGATTGATTAGGGATTGCTACCCTAGGATCATGTCTTTTATTATTGTTTAAACCTCTTTCTTTATTTTTCGTTATTCTCTTCCTAGTTCTTAAACCAAACCCCTTAAAAACCCGTCTAGATAATAGAGAGCTTTGATTAGGAAAATTGCTATAGTTTCGATAGTTCAATCCCTGTGGAGAACGATAATATACTTACCTTGTATTCTAGCATTTGTTTGTTAGGAAAAACAGTGATCAAGAACACACACACAAGGCTATAGGAACGTTTCGACCTCCCAACTCACATGACCTCGTCTCAACTCGTTTCACCCCGAGCCCAACCAAGCCGACTACTCACGCTTCATCACCATAAACATAAGTGAAAGAGAAACAAACATAAACGAAAGCTTACTTAATATAAATCAAAAGCAAATGAGAAACTATCTCTGGCAAGTCATAGCTCGGGCAGAGTAAATAAAAGATACAAACATAAATAAGTTTTCCCTTAGTACTTGTTCTTCTTCCTCACCATTCATTCATAAAAACCAAAGGAAAATGAAAGAGAGAAAGTGCAGAGAACTAAGGATGCGAGATGCTTCAAATGAGAGATTGTATATTGAATGTTGTTGGGAGTGTAAGTAAACTCCTCTTTGGTTTGGGTCTTGGACCACCGATGGAGACATCTCTGGCTTTAGGCTGAGCAGATTTGTCTCATTCCAACCACCACAGCTTTACTTTTCCTCTTTCGGCGAAAAACATCCCTGCGGCTAAGGAGGAGCTTGCCCAGAATCTTTCCATTTTCGTGCAAGTCTGTTAGAGTCTTTGTCTTGGTCTCCAAGCTGCTTTCTGAGTTTACCCTCTGTCCCATACGCCATTTCTCATCCTTTTTTCCGCTCATCTTTGACTCGGTCACTTCCTTAGCTTCATGTCAGCTCGGTCAGGCTCAGCTCCCGCGTGGTATACCATGTCTTAGCAAGATGTCAGCTGCCTTGCCAAGGTAAACTTCGGGTATTTACCTCATTCACAGGAGGTAACCTGACTTTGCCCAAGGTCCTGCTTAACCTGTGCAACACCCCAAAGCGCGTCCTCCCCAACGCAAACACACACAAGAACACACAAAAGACACTCTTTCTAGGGCAAGCAACATCCCGAAAAGAGTACGAAAAGCGGGCTCGTCAATGACCAAGTAATGTAAAAGATGAAAAATACGGCTTCAAACTGAATGGAAATAATAAGTTGTGTGCCACTAATTTGAGCAAATGAAATTAGTTGGTGATATTTGTAAATAGAATAATAAATCTGATTTGAAAATAAAGCTCTAAAATCCCAAAATTGGAAACGATTGTGTTGTTTTGAAACTTAAATTGTGTCGTGGAATGAGCTTTTGTTGTAATTGAGCAATGCATTTTTAGGCAGGAAAATTGAACCTCTTTATATATATATATATATATATATATAGGAAGAGGTTCAAATGAGAACCTCAATTTATATGGAGAACGGAGAACTATTTTCAGCCCTTAGATCATGGAAATCAACGGTGGATGCATCTCCTTTGGTTGATAAATGCATGTCTGAGTACGAATCCTTGAGGGGACTTTTTTTATTATTTTCTTCCATGCAGTTCATTTATACTGAAAATGCACTTGATTTCTAAGCTAAATGCATGTGTTCTCCGTTCTCCATTTAAGGATGGTTTTCCATATAACCGATCCATATATATATATATAGGTTCAGGTAGGAAAGCTTTTTTTCGTAGGAATTGAAATAGGAATGAATCTGAGCCTTTGATTGAGTTAGATCAATGGTTCAGATTAATATTCAGTTGTGCTAACTGTTTGTGATGTGTGTGCTACGAGAAGGTTGTGCTAGGTGTTTGTGTTGTTTATGCTAAGTGTTTGTGATATTTGTGCTAGAGAATTCGTGCTACGAAATAATGAAATATGTGCTAAACTCACATATTTAAAATCTGTGTTAATTAGTAATACTGATGGTGCTACACACATACGAAAGATGTGCTAGACAAAAATATTTTTTCCTATATTCCTACAATAAGGAATTTCTCACCATAATCCACCCCATATATATATATATATATATATACCTTTGGAATCATTTTCGTAGAGATGCATAATTAGTGCGCATATGATAATGTATATATCTGAAATATACAATTAGTATCCATGATGAGATAAATTACATAAAGAAAAAAGAAGAGTTAGTATATCCTAAATTAATTATTGCAAGGAGTTATAAATAATAATTATGAAATATAACGTAGCAAATCAAGAACTATGAATATTAAGTAGTTTTGTGAAAATAAAAAATACTAATAATAGTATTGTAGTTTTGACGGAAAAACTTTTTGGGAAAGGTTTCCCTTTTATATATATAGATACGGATACCATTATCATTGTTATTATTTAATTAACGAGAGATTATGAAACATGACTTTAAAAAGAAAGTACTACAAAAATATGTAAAAGTGAATTTCCCTTACAAGCCATATATATCCTCTGTCATGTAAAAATAGTTCTAGGAAGGAACGGTGTGAGTTTTAAAAAAATATAGATAAAAATAACGTAGGGATATTATTAGTGGAGAAAGGGACTCACATTAATAGATAATGAAATTTGATTTATATTAAAGTAAGGGACCATATACAGTAAAATGTGTAGATAAATAAAAAGATAAAGATTTACAGGATGGAGGGAGTATAATATAGGGTTAAGAGAGTTTTATATTTTTCAATCTTCAGTAAACTTTTACTCTACACATGCAAATACATCCTATCAAAGTCTCAATGTTGGGAAGTGGTAATATTTTGTATTTACAAAATCCAACTAGTTATCTTTCATATACTCCAAATTCAGGTAGTCTTTTGAGCTTTTCAACAAATCTTTAATAAAGTTTTGCCTGTCAATTATTATGAAGAAGGATACTTAAGTTCAACCAAGTAATAACGATATTATAATGTAATTGTGCAGATATAATTCATCACAAATTTCCTTCTCAAGTTTCAATTTCAACTCATTCAAATAGAACATCATAAGTTGATTGAACTGTCTATTTGTCATTGTCTCGGGAACAATATGAACCATATTCTATAATTGTTTGAAAAGGTAAATAACACTTGTAGAAGTCTTCTTGCTTGATTATCTGCTCACTACCAAATTCTAGTAAATGATTCTTTTTATCTGTTTTGTGAAGAAATAAAAGTGATTATGTATGAGAATAAATTTCACTCTGTATCGCCTCAGATTTCCATCAACATTATGTATGGGGAAGTAAACTAGGTAGACAAATATGATAGATCACCCAAATTGAACAAACAAATGAAAATGTTTCCGAGCCTTCATAGTTTGTATATACATATATCAACTACAACAACGACCCAAAGTGTAGGTAAAGGGACTTGATAACAACTCTACATGTTTCACGTCTCATAATCATTCAGGTGCATAATGATTTATATTTTTTGCCATAATTTGAATGTGATGTTGGTAACATTCGGATGTTATCAAACATTTTGGGGTACAGTCCACATTCTTGGAGTCTGCCTTGACGTTGAACTTCGACTCTCCAAACATAACTGTATATATGTAATCTTTCCCTTCCTTTTCGATTTTATTGTTTTTTGGTTATCTAATAATGGTTTACTGCAGTTTGAACACGTTTGAATAAGTGGAAGTCAGTTAGATCATGGTTACAAGGTATTAGGAGTTAGTTTCTACTTTTCTGCAGCAGTTCGAACATCAGTTACAAAAGGAGTGGATTACAACAGTTATTGGAGGTTTATGGATGGGGGATTTGAAGCTTGAAGACCACAAAATACTCCTCTATAAAAGCTGCAAGATAGCTCATTCATATGTACGTTTTCAAAGGCCATTTTTCGAGAGATATCTTTCAACCCATTCAACTTGTCATTTATCCTAAAATACTGTCAGAACCAACATTTTCAATCGCGCTTAAACCGAGGCAGTGTTAGGCAGTCAATCTGTAAACATCGACCACAATATTGTTAGGCGAGTAAGGGTGCGGTTGAAGACCCCTTCGCTCTTGATCTGTTCAGGTTGATTTGTCCATTATTTGTATCGACTATCTTGCTTATTGTAACATTTGGTTTGCAGTGTAGATTAGGTGACTTATCATAGGCGGTAATGCATCCCGTAGATTGGTCTTCGTGTGTATCTTCTGTAAATTGTTCCAAGTTGCAATGTAACTAATTGTCGCGAGACAACACGGGTTACTTCATAACACAAAATAATTTAAATCGCACACACAACATTTAGGTTTTCAGATCTTTTGAAATGCCGAAATAAAAAAAGACAATGTCCTTACCGGATTTGATTTTGGTGGTCACATTCCAATCCTAATTAATACAGTATAAAAGACAAATTAAAATAAAGTAATTTGACATAAATATAGAAAGAAAGAAGTAGAGTACATAGAAGGCAAAATATTATTATTTTCATTCATTTACTACCGACACATCATTATTCACAAAACCGTATCTGTGGGTTGGGAATTACTACAAATCGAGTATGGTCTTCTAGAGGGACGGACGGCTACCGTCAAAGGCACGTGGATCGTATCCGGTCAACACGTGCACGTCACTTAAGTTATATTATTATAATTTTCCAAAACCTTGAGCCATATTAATTCGTCGTGAATTCTTCGTTTTATTAAACAAACAAAAAACTTCTTTTTTGGTATCACAATTCACACGAAACGAATCGAACCGGTTGAAATATACATGTCTCATTTTTTCAAACCATGGGCAGCGTCTGGTATTATTTTTTCTAATAAAATTCAAGAAATGAAAATGCACATTGTCAAGCTTCCTAGCGAATTTTCCGGGAGACTTCTCTAATGAAATTACTTTACGTACGCGTGGCTGAAATTTGACAAATTTTCATTTAACATAACTCGTATTAGATTATTGGGTTAGCTAGGAATGAAGTGTGACAAGTAGAGTTTCAATTTCCGCTTTGTGAAGAAGTTTCGCACTTAGGTAGGGATTTAGCTATACTTATTATTGTTCACTCAATCAATATAATGTCCACATCATACTTTGACCAATCTCTCAACACCAATTCGTGTTAATCCACTCAAATTTATGCTCTAAAAAAGTGCATCTCAATTGCATCTAAGAAGCTAGTGTTCTATAATAACATAGAATAAGTACTAAGGAAGTGAAAAGATTTACTCATATTATCCCTAATTATTATTGGGAACAAAAAAAGTTTGTAGTATACGAAATCTATATAAGGATGAATCTGATAGGTAGACATATTTTTTGCTTAAAATTTTAAAGAAAGAATGGTGTTCACTGATGGTCTTTGACATGTGATTCCTCGTATATAGAGATATTGATAAAGAGAGATAATTCTTATTTAACTATTTTTTTCGTATATGCTATTTATTAGATGTTTTTTTATAAATTAACGTTTTTGTTTTAAAATTGAAATCATATACTATATTTTTAAAAATATATTGACTACTCCATTAAAGCTCTTCTTTTATTGGACACTTTAATGTTATTCAGATATATATTCATGAAATAAATAATTACGATTTATAGTTCTTTTGTTTATTCAACATTGACTCTAACATATGTTTAAACTTTGACTATATACAAATAAATGTTTCAAAATATATATACGAATGCTTTTGTTATGTTTACAATAAAAATTCATTTTTTCATACAACTACACGTATGTTTTGGAGATGTATCATTCTGTGCATGGCACTGGGTAATAAGAAATGCTAACAATTGTTATTGGTAGAAATTGCTAGAGTGATAGAGCCTTTGACCAACCAATCTAATTATTTGAATGGAACTGTATAAGGCAGAAGGTTTAAAAATAAAGAAATTTGGAGGAGTCCATGTCCGAGCTGTGTGCATCGCATTTAGTCAATCAGGCTGATATTTTGTATTTGTAAATGGTTCAGAAGATTAGACACGAGAAATTAATTTAATTATTGGTATGGTGGTGATAGACTGATCATTAATTAATAATCAATGCTAAAAGTCGTTCAATCTTACACAGGATTCTGAATATATCTTCACCCCAAGATGCATCAAACAGAAGGTTGTAAAATGATCAATAGAGTCAGTTAGTTGTTAAATTTCAACCTTTTCGATGTTTAGACACAAATTTTAAAATATTTCAATAGTATATATATCTCAATTTTTCAATTTATAGTAAATTCATCTCTTCTAATTTTATTTTGATGTGAGTTTAGATCTAAAATTTAGCTCTTTATTGAAATTAAATTAATTGAGGCTTCTATTCAAAATCATTGTCTGGGGTGGTATAATGTTTTGTCATTTTCTATGAGAATTTTGGCGCAGTAGAGTAATTCCGTCATAAGTTTGCACGACGAAATTAAGAGCTCTTTGAAATTTGAATTGTGATTCTAGGATCCTACGATAAAATTAACAATATAAAATAATAATTCATATATTTATTCAACTTTAAAATTTCTTAATTAATTTTGAGTTTCGTTATATAGAGTTGTAGGATGTGTATCAAACCTCAATTTCAAAACCGGGAGTGGAGTATTTAACTATTATAATATAGAACTATTGAGATATATTGAACATTTCTAAAATAAGTACTATAATTTACAACAAAATTAAAAAGTTGAGATATAATTAACCATTAATCATATCTAAGTATGATGGTATAATATTTGATTACGTTTTCATATGTAGCTTACAAGTAGAAGTTAGTAGGCATATATAGTAACAATGTTGATTGGAAAGACGGTTACGTATAACCGCTCGTCATAAAAAGAAGAAACAAGTTAGCACCGCGGCTTATATTTTATTTTTATAATAAATGGTCGAATCGGCTCTATCAAATTAATGGGTGGCCTTCTAGAAGAAATTTCCTTTCTATCCCATTGTCCGACCCACACAGGTTGGTATCAACTTTTAAGAGCCACCTACTAGCAAATTTATTTTAATTCAATCTTCTAGATACCATACCACCTCAGATCAGATTTCGCTTTTCTTTATTTATTCTGTTTCTTTTAACTAATTGAAATCCAAAACAAGTAATCCCTGGGTTCCACATAAGTTGGTTTTTTTTTTTTCTTTTTCTTGAGATATCCATATATAAAAGTTGGCTTTTATTTTTCTTTGGAACACTTTTATTATTCACGCAATTTTAAATAATAATTTTTTCGTCGCACTTAAGTTGCGATGTTTCTTTTTGGCACGAGATTTTAGAAGTACTCCTTCAGTCCCACAGAACTTTGTCTGTATTACTTTTGAACCGTCCCAACCTACTTGTCAATGCCGCCGGGAGGTGATGGAATTGTGGAATCGGCTTGTGGGTTGGGTTGGTGTCTGTTGGGAAAATCAAGGAAAATATCCCTCCTCAGTTTTGATGATACCAAAATATAGGTTTTAGCAAGTACTGATTTTTTATTAATTCATATGTTATAATCAATTTTCTTCTAATATAGTTTTTCGAAGCTGAAGCTAAAGATTGAAGATCCTGAAGATTAAAAGAAGCTGAAGTTTTCTTGCGTTGACAAGAAGCTGGTGGTCTGGATACTGACATCAACTAAGTCAGTTTTTACTTCCTCTAAAAACTGACTTCTATCAGTTTTGGAAGAGACCAGCCGATCCTGAAGTCAAAGACTGCTGCTTACGTAGACAAAGGATACTGACTGTCAAGTAACAGTCTCGAAGGAAAGTATCCTTAAACAGCACTGAAGAAGCTGTTTAAATACAACCTGGAATTCCTTTTGTTGAAACTGATATAAAGCAGAAAAAGACAAAACTGAAAATATGTAGTACCACGTAGACAGCTATAGCAGTTGACTTAAGGACAACCGCACTAAATGCAAGGATTGCAAAAATTATCCTTTCTCCATCTCGCTATTATTATGTGATGTCATAATTCTTCTATAGAAAAGCTATAACAACATCGTAAGAACATAAATAGGATGGTAACGCATATTGAATACATCTATTTCATCAAATTTAATTAACTTTCATGAGTTTCGATCAATTTATGTTTCTAGAGGTGTTTTTTTCTTTTTTCTCTTTTTTCTTTTTTGATTTTCTATTTGGTTGCTGCATATGCACAGAAGTAAGTCGGCGGCAATAGTGACGAGTGTGTTGAATATAAAAAAATGATTTGTTTTAATTGGATAGATCAATTTTATAAGCCATTCATAATCATAAAAAATACAAAATTTGGATACTTTAACAAGCAAAGTATGATCAAACATCCCTCCTCTAAAAAGAATACATTGGTGACAAAGTAAAAGGCAAGACAGTCGCTTAAAACCCTTGGGACAATTTTAAAAAGAGTTTTTCTACCTTAAAATTTGCCAAAATTATCGAAAAATATTTACAGCACTTACAGAAGCGATGATTGAAGAGCGAATAGTCGGAGAAGGAACATGGATGCGAGGCCTCATTTTTTCATTTATTTTCAAATATTAAGGCCTTCATTTCAATTTTGAAATGTTTTACTGTATTTAGACTTTGGGACATGTGATCTGGCGTTGCATTTACTCTCTTTCTAGAAGAACATTGTTTAATATAGTTGGGATTTGGGAATTCAGGTCAAACAAAAATAATGACATTCTAGAAGCGGCGAATAATAACAAAAAGCACCTCCACCCATGCTGATTTTGTTGCCCAGCGAGCCAATTAAAAAGATCTTTATAATTTGATTTTCACCTAGAACAAATAGGTTACGTTCTCTTTGATGGAAAATTTATAATGAAAAAATGAGGAAAAAGAGAAAATTTGCTCTTTAAATTTTTCCTTCTTTTCCATCTCCTTATCTAAAAAAATGA
>JAYJMF010358808.1:0-10243 GCA_036873715.1 Salvia sclarea | reverse complement strand
TTGCGTCGCAGCTACTACTCGTGGATGAGGTGATTCGCGCTGGTCGGAACATGCGGAAACCAACCTAACTACTTGTGTGATTTTTTCATGTTTTTTCTTTTACAGCTATTTAGTTTTAGTTATTGTGCCACTGCCTAGCAAATTTTGATTGGTTTATTTGCCTAGTCTGGACCCTTTTTTCCCCCTCAAAATGTGCTTGAAATTATCTGATGATTTGATATCTTGTAGCTTTGGATTTTGTTGTTAGAAAAGTAAAATCTTCATTCCCATTGCTTTTTTAAGTTTACATTCCCTCTAATCAATTCCGACTTATTAAAACCGAGAAAAATTTAATAGACGAGATTTATTTTGATAAAGAAATCAAATTTCAAATAGCGAAAACTTAATATTTTAATTGAATCTTTTCAAACTGCTCAATAAATTTCACACTTTTTTAACCCATGTACGTTTAGTACAAGATCAAGCTGAGCCATAAACAAAAACTCAATAAGAAACCAAATAGATTTGATAATATTAATCAAGTACAAATGAGCGCCCGATTTAAGATTTAAATAATCGTTGAAACGTATAAATACAAGAATCAAATTATAAGAAAACTTGGAAAATGGCTTATCTTCTGCATGGTATTGGCTTACAATCAAAGAGTTCTTTTATGAACGAAAAGAATTATTTTCGAGCTCCAAATTTTGTTCAAGTCATATTCTGCTATTGCTTCTATGAAACACAATTGCAAGTAATTAGCATTTGAAGCAAATAAATCCAAGCTCGACCATTTTGATCCTGACTTCTGCTGAGTCTAGAATGAGATATCTGCAAAAGGATAAGAGAATTCAATAATCACTTCCTTGATTATAACTTGGCAATATATAGTTCAATAAGAACACCCTTTTACTAATAGATGATCAAACCATCCATAAGTTAGTCCAAACCAAGAAGAGAATGCAAGAGTAGTTTTAAACAACAATAAATATGAGCACTTAAACTTTTCTCCCTTCAAAATACCCAACTCTTAAAAAGACATACTAATGTAGTGAGTAATTAACATTCATTCTGGCCCTAATTATTGATTGGTTAGAGGGGAAACATCTTACAACAGAATTACCTTTTCATCGTCAGAACTTCATTACTTCCCAAGACATATATGTTGTAGAAAACCTATATGCAGGATTGCTATGTTTTCTTGCTATCAATGAATCTATCATGCACACTATTTATTACTCCATCCATCACGAAAAACATTCACTTTCCTCTTATGGAAATGGATCCCACCTGATCCTCTTCCCATGTAATGGATCCCCCTCTCCGCTAAAGATTGTGAACGCTTTCCATGGAAGAGAGTGAAAAGAATCTATGCAAGTACTCCATTGCTATGTTTTCATGCAAAAGAGCTACCATAAACACACCCCGCCCCCACTGAAGACTGTGAACGTTTTTCGTGGACAGACAAAGCACGCATAGAATCTATATATGCAATTACCTCACATATCAATGAATTGATCACTTGGAGGAGAGTTGATCATTGGCATCATGGAACTCCGACGCCTCCTCCTCCTTCTCCTTCTCCTCATCCTGCTTATACCTGACCACGACGACTGGGCAGGCGCAGTGCTGCACGCAGTAGTCGCTCACGCTCCCGAGCTTCCCCTTGCTCCTCCCCCTCCCGGCCGCCCCGATCCCCCGGCTCCCCATTATCACGGCGGAGAGCCCCAATCTCTCCACCTCCAAACACAGCCTCTCCTTCATGTCATGGTCTTTCACTATGTGGATCTTCACCGGCACGTGCGCCTCCACCAGCGGCGCCGCCAGGTTGCTCGCCTTCTTCGCCGTCAGGCTGTCCACGTACTCCTCCTCCACCGCGCCGGCGGCGGCGGCGGCGGCGCCGCCGCCGGATCCGGCGGAAGTGCCGGCGGCCTTGGTGAAGGGGTTGCCGGCTGTGCCGCCGGCGGAGGTGGGGGTGGAGGAGCCCCAGTCGGCGCCGTAGAGGACGGAGGTGGAGCGGACGTGGAGGAGGATGACGGTGTCGCCGGGGCGGATGTAGTTGTCGGCGGCCCACTTGACGGCGAAGGCGCTCTCGTCGGAGAGGTCGACGGCGATGGCGATGCGGCGGAGGGAGGGGGAGGAGGCGGCGTAGATGGAGTTGGGGGTGACGGGCGGCGGCGGGAAGCGCGGCGAGGAGGTGTTCACCTGCACCGGCTGGATTTGGATCTTCGGCGGATCCGACGGCGGCGAGGCCATGGCTGCGAGTGATTGAATTGAATGGTGCTGATTAGCTTGTGGTGGTGGTGGTGGTGGTGATTTGTGCGTGGGGGAGAAATGGGGGAAATTGGAGCGGCTTTTTTGGGAGATTGGGAGAGAATTGTGAGGAGGAATATTGCATGGGAATACCAATATGGCCGAGGATGAAGGTGGCGAGCACACCTCAACAGCCTACGTGGCGCCACGTCATCCGCCACGTCATCGGCCACGTGTCGTGTTGTGTTTTGTGACATGCTCGATTTGTAGTATATAGTAGTATTTTTATGTTTTGTAGATGAGAAATACTCCCTCTGTCCCGCTGAACCTGAAGGTGTGCCTCGGTGTCCTGCCGCTATTAATTTCACTATTTTTAATAATATTTGTTGTGGAATAATTATTTTTACTTACACAATACATCATGATTAATATTTATAATAAAGATTAAAATTTTAAAACATTATATACCATAATTTTGGAATGTTTAGGTTAAGAAAATACTTATTTTGATTGACTATTCTTGTTCTGGTAAATAATATTAGTGCTTTCTTGTAAAAAAAAAAAGGGTTAAGAAAATACTTATTTTAGTTGACTATTCTAAAATTTAATTTTTTTCTTATAAATATTAATCATGATGTATTATATAACAATAAATTTTTATTTTACAAAAAATGTTATTTAAAATAGTAAAATTAATAGCGAGACACAGTGGCACACGGAAGATTGTGGTAGTTTAATCGATTATTATAATAATAGGAAACAAATTTATGTCAAATTAATAAAGTAACGATTACTACTTATTCATACAATATATATTAATAAATAACAAAATCTTAAAGATAATATTTATATTGAGAATAACTATCCCGGTGCATAATTAATAGAGTACTAGTTTTAAAAGTAATAGTTGCAGACTTTTTAATATATATATTTATGTTAACGTTATTACTTTATTTTTATTTCAATTTCCCTATATCTTTTCCTAAACTAAACCTAATCGAATTTGGGGAATCTCAAAAATCTATCGCTGATCAAAACCGGTACGTGTGAATCGGTTCTGCAGCTAGCCAACTAATTACTCATCAATCTCAAGATTATTTGATTTATTTTGTTTCTACCATAATTTATTCTTCTTGTACCACAAGTTAATTATTGAAGCACCGACGTCATATGCATCTAGTTAAATTCTACTAGTATTTTGTAATCTTAGGATGTAGTATAAAAATACTTAATTTCTTGGAAAGAGTTAATTTTTATTTTTTTTTGTTGTTTGGTGAAAGATTTTTGCAGGATTTGTTATTCTTGTTTAATATAATCATTCTTCATGATGGGATGGCACTACACAAGATTGTTTTCCAATGCTTTTGGTGGTTTCAAATCGAAAATCTCCTCCCTACCCAATAAGAAGGGCAAGATAGCCTTGCTAGGCTCGTTAGGTTGCGCAATTTATGCCGTGGATTCGGAGACGGTGCCTTACACGAGCCGACGCCACCTCGTCCTCGCCTCGAGCAGCCTCGAGACGAGGCTCGGGGGGTGGCTCTTCGAGAGGGCTAAATCGGGAAAGTTCCCGATCAGCCCGGGGAAGGGGTTGAGCGAGTGGCTGATCGAGCTTGCTAAATCTAGAAAGTTGAGAGGCGAGACGATACTGCCGGCTTCCCACCCCGACGACGTTAGGGTTCAGAAGATAGGCAAGGATATCATCGAGGCCACGTGCCGGGAGTTGGGTAAGGATCGCCACAGACGGGCTCAAACCGCCCACGTGGTGGAATTCAACTGGGAGGTCGTCGTTGTCGATGACCCTGTCGATAATGCCTGTTGCTTCCCCGGTGGGAAGATCGTTGTTAACACTGGCGTGCTCCGCGCCTCTAGATCTGATGATGAAGTTGCGGCCACGATTGGGCATGAGGTATGTAATATCGCACGGGAGGAAAACTAGTACTCCCTCCGTCCACGAAAGTGTTTTAACACTCTCATGACTCGATTGGCACGAGTTTTAATAATTTGCTTTGACTCTGTGTGTAGAGATGTATGGTGAGTGGAGTTTGGGGCTCACTTGAATGTGGGTCCATCAATGATGCTGATATGTGGGGTTAAATGTGGGTCCATCAATGACATTTTTGTAAATGCTATTAGCGTAGATAAAGTAATGATGCTGACCTTTGATATTAAAGGTGGAATAGAAAAGTTTCCCAAAATGGCAAAATGTTAAATACTTTAATGGACGGAGGGAGTATAAATTAGATCAGAGTAGTAAAATTTGAGTGCAATTACTTTACACCGCACTTGACGTGTAAAGTTACTGCATTTGCCGTGAAAGTCAATGCATTCCACAAATTTACAAATTAGTTGCACTTAGACGTGTAAAGTTACTGCATTCACTAGGGAAATTAGTCACCGCACTAAATGACTGAAGATGGTTATTAGTTTTGATTTAAAAATATGGTTCTTAGAATAACTAATCCCGACTACCTTATATATATATATATAGGGGTGGGCTAAAATAAAACCCTCCTTAAAATAAGAACTAGGAACCAATTGCAAATCACAGTATACATATCTGCAAATATCATTGTACACATTTGCAAATGACATATACTACTACATTCTCGTTGCAAATATCATTCTACACATTTGCAAATTTAGTAATAAATGTATTTTGAAAATAAATTCTCATCAAATCTAGACCACCAAATCTCAAAATTAATGGATGAGATTGGTTCTTAGTTCCTATTTTAAATAGGGGATATATTTTATTTGATGAGAATTTATTTTGGTGAAAAGGTGTTTCATTCCTTTTGGTGAAAAGGTGTTTTCTGAGACCGTGTATTCACCCGAGTTCTTGAATATGAACATGTAAACCTTACTCAAAACTGAACACTTTTGAGGTGGGTTTTACCTCAAAATGTTGAGCTTGAGCGTATAAGCGGTGTGTGCAACTCGTCTACGAACAAATGTCGCCGGGAAACGAGCGACTTTTGTGTGGACTGTCTCACCGGAAATCGCCGAGAAAGAAGATCTCCACATAAAATTGAATTTTCTATATTTTTACTATTTTTAACAAACACATAATATTTTCAAAATTGTAAGAGAAGTAGTAAGAAAAGTGAACAAAGGGCATTGAAGTTTTTTATATCCAAAAGAGCTACTATTATTTTAAATTAAAATAAAATGAGGGCTATCATTTTCCAATTTATACATTAAAAAGGTAAGTCTCGCATTTGGCTCTAATTAATATGCGTAGACACTAGGCACAACTAATCGGTATTGGATACACTTAATTCGCTTTAATTATGACTAGAAACACTAATAGGAGATTATTAGTGAATCATAATGGAGGATTGTTAAATATAAATTAAATTTAATTAAAGTGGTGCAGTACATAAATAAAGAATATAAATATGAATGTACACAAAATTTTGTCTCCTTTGGGATACGGAAAATGACTCCATTATTAAGTTGCAACTTTAATTATTCTTCCGTCACGAAATATATGCCCCTAAAATCTCATACTTTGTGTGATGATGAAATGAAAATCAAGTCTCCTATCGTCCTCGCATTTACGCATCCATTGCACTGTTGCTGGAAAATGAAAGATAGTATTTTTTATAAATCTTCATGATTTTCAATTTTCATAGGTGTTTTTATCAGTTCATATTTTTTCCTAAAATAAGAGTAGTTTATTGTTTAATGTGATATGTTGCCTATTAATTATAAATCAATATGGTATTCAGCGTACCATATCAATATTCTGAGCTGGAAAATAAACTAATTATGACTTTTTTTTATTAATCTTCAATAGTTTATTGTTTTAATAATAATTTTTTTTTATAGTTGATAACATTTTTTATAAATTAATGAAAATAATTTCAGAGTAATCTTTAGCCTAATATAGGAAACTCCATTCATAATGAAATGGAAAATAGAACGAGAAAAGAAAGCCATTGTGAAATAGGAGGTGATGTTTCTCCTCGTTTCTATATTCTCTTTCTAAAGTATGCTTGAATTTTTGTTATCGACTTATCGTACGTCCGCATTCCGCAAATACAACTGAACTGATCCTATCCAAAGCAATAACTGTTTTTATTATTGCATATGATTTTAATATTAATAATATATGTCTTTTGTGGAGGGTGAAGATGAAAGAATAATCACATATGTTTGTCCTCGTTGTATTCCTCAGTCACTGAGTCACTTCGTATTAAGACAACTGACAAGAGATGGTAATTTAACTTTTAAATTCTTTCTCAATCAAAATACTAATAGTAAAAAGTAGCTCATGCTTTACTAGCACCGCAAAAGATTACTTAATTAATAAATTACATAAACACATGCTCTCTCCTTCCCCAATAAGTGTGCGGATTGAGAAGTGGTACGGGTTTTAATAAAAAGTGTGATGAAGTTAATTTGAGTGGAAAAATTATCCCACTTTTTGAAAAATTGTGTATATTAGCTGGAGATTGTTGACTTTTATATAAAATAGGTTTCTAAAAAAGAAATACGCACCTTATGGTATAAACAGAAAAAGAAAATTGTGTACATATATAGATACATAGTATATTATTCAACCAAAAGTTGAAAGAAATAAAAGATAACCATGCAAATTTTAGACACAAAATCTTCCTTGGGGATGTTCGCACCGTACAATTGTTCTAAAGTACTACTCCATAAATTTATGGTGGGAAAAAATATTTTTATTTTTATCTTATAATTATAATATGCCATTTACATTGAACAAAAATGCCATTATATCTCTGCGCTTGCGGACGTCCATACGAGATAACACCTCGTGAATTTGAAAAAGTTGAGAGATGTATTTATTAATAAACCAAGTTCAGTGAGCCGCAAATTAAAATTAAGAAGGGAAGATCACCTTATTTACTAAACTAGACTAACCAATATACATTTTTTTGCTCTATATCATCATGTAAAATATCAAAGTCTGTACATATCTTGAGTCTTGGACTCTTAGCTCGGTAGTTAGGGTGGAGACTTCAGTAGGTATTTTATGTCGAGTATAATTTGAGGGTATTTAGTTGAGTATACAGTATAAGTTTCTTAATAATTTATAAATTATTTTAAAGTTTGTTGAGTATGGATATATTCAAAGAAGTTTGTTATTATTTAGAAGTTTTATTCTACTGGACTAACATAAAGAACTTGAGATAATAGAAGTGACAATCAGTATCCAAGTATGGGACTGAACATTTTCGAGACAACAGGAGTATCTGTTAGTGTTCAAGAATAACGAAACAAACAACTGAATTCTAACAAGATTAGGATTCATTGGCAGGATTTTATAAGGAAATAAATATCAACAAGATCAGGAGGATCTACAAAGATTTCCACGAATATATCTTGGATATATCTTTATTAATTACTTCCTTATTAGTATGAATTTCGAATTCCTTCTTTTACAAGGAATCAAATAACTACAAGGTAATCCTATTTATATAAGGTTTTCAAGTGACATTATAAATATAGAAGCTTTTGGATTATACAAGCGCGCATCCCACGCCCAAGAGACGATGATCTCTTGTTTATTGAAGCCGTGCGATTATCTCGCCTAAGAGACGCAATCTCTTATTTATTGAAGCAGCGCATGCTCCAGTCGAAGAGAAGAGTTCTCTTACTTATTGGTGTCCCCACTCTCTCTCATGGAGTAGTGGATGTTTCTAGTTTGATAGCTATATTTATTGAGTCTTGTACTTAGATTGTCAAGTAGCTATCACATACACTTGTAATCACGTTTTTACATATAGGTGGTGAGCTTACATGTTTTATGTCTAAGTAGTGTTGTTGCACGCATACTACTAATACGTTATTGGGTAGTGGAGAGTGAGAAGTTATAGGCAAGAAAGAGTCTTGTTGTAAGTCCCGTTTAACTTATCTTCATAGTCCAGTATTTCCCCTGGGTGAGGCCCTCCAGACATAAGTAATGATCACCAAACTAGGTTACCATATCGTGTCTTATGCGTTGGTTATTTTTATGTGTTGTTCGTATTGTGTATTGTGACGACGAGTGAATGAAAGCCAACCGATGTTCTTTTTTATGACTAGAACAATGCCAAGATCATATGAACACACAAATTAAGAAAATTACAAATTAAACTTATAAGTTATTGTAAAGTATGTAGTAAAATAAATTTTTAAACAATTTATAAGATGGAAAATAAGTTTCAAGAACTTATAAGCTCTATTCCAATTTATTTTTTCATAATCTTTTAAGCAACTATTAATTTATCAAAATAATTTTATTATAGTTTATCATTTTCAATATTTACTTTTCCCATTTCCTTTCTTTTCAAATATTTTATATCTCTAAACTCACAATTTTTTTTAACTTATAGCTCATTATCTAAACACTTTAAAAACTTATAAGACTTTAATATTACATCTCACACTATTTTTTTTAAATATTATATTTTATAAACTTTTAAAATATTTTATAAAATATTAGAGTTTATAAACTCTTTAAAATAAATTTAGTCACAACCTCTTACTTACCGCGGAATTTGATTTTTACATATTGATGTGGGTAAATTATAGTGAAATCTATCAAAAGTCACATATTGATATGTTAATTTTTGCAATTAGAACTCAAACGTAAATTTGACATTTGTGGCTTTTTTTCTTTTTTCAGTCATTAATTTCTTGTTTTTGTCAATTGATTCAGGGAAACATTCACCTCACATTGGAGAATAAGTTTGTCAACGAATCAAAACTCGAAAGCAATTGATAATTGAGATTTTTAATGTACTAAGTTGAGTTCGATATATAATACTATTATTTCCAAAATTGTTCTCACCAAATAATATGTGCAACTCATATATGTGCTCTGGAATTCTTTCAAAGAGGATTCACAATTGATACGATCCAATTGCCAAAAAATCACAATTTTAAATTGCAAAATAATCAGAAATAGTAAATTTGTTTGACAATTTTTTCAATTTCTATAATAATTTGAAAATACACATTCTTGTTATTTACCTTGTTCACACTTCACAAAACCTTAAATTCGGGGAGAAGGGAACGAATTAAAGGGTGTTTGGATGAGTTTATTAGTTACTGCAAAGTGTAGCAAAATAAGGTTTTAAATAATTTAAAAATTATGAAAATAGTAAGTTTCAACAACTTATTAGGTTTTCACCAAAATAATTTTATTATGATTTGGTATTTCAAACATATATCATTCCAATCTCATTTCTTCTCTTCAATTTTTTCTTATTATTATAATTTTCTCTTTCTGAACTCTCAACTACGTCTCTAACTTATAAACTTAATTATTTTAATATTTTGATAATTTATGTGCTCTTAAAATAGTATAAATTTTATAGTTAATGAAGCTTATATATAAACTATAAAATACACTTAACCAAACAGCACCCCTTCCTTCAATTGGTGATGAAATAAAACGAAATTGTAAATTAAGTAGTTGATGGTGATTAAGCGGTGGGGTTGAGGAGAGGAACAGTGTAAATTAAATATTTAGGTAAGTAATATTGGTAGTTGCAGAATTAATTGGTGAGTTGAGCGGGTTGGAGGTGGACAGGTGACAATTATGATACACTAAGACTACGAGTGCCAGATCCACACGCACTCTTTAATTAATGAGGCAGTTACCGCTTCCCTCTCCCTCTCCCTCTCCCTCTCCCTCTGTATCTCCTCTTTTTGTATCTATTCATATCCCAACTACATCTACTCTAATTTATTTATTATATATATAATTAAGGATGTGAATTTAACTCGAACCCAATGGATTGACCCGAATAATCCAAAAAATATAGCGGGTTAGGGCTGGATTTTTACGACCCAAAATTAAACTGGGCTTCATGGGCTAGACCGATTAGCCCGCGGGTTATATGGGCTAGCCCGAATGGGTTGTGGGTTGGCCCGATGGGCTGGAGATTTAAAAAGAATTAAGAACAATGACATTATCTAGAATTTAAAACTCACTTTTCATTAAGCGCTCTGTGTAATAATTTTGTCACAAAACAATAATCTACCCAATAAT
>JAYJMF010358797.1:0-10244 GCA_036873715.1 Salvia sclarea | reverse complement strand
AATGTATTAAATATTTTATCAAAGGTATTAATGAAAACATTAAATGTAGTTTTGGAGGGAAAATATTTTTTGTTGTGATTTTGCTTTTACATATGTATAGATTTATAAATTTTGATTGGGGATCAAAAAAATTTAATTGAAAATTAATTAAATCCCGGATGATGCATAAACCATAATTAATAAATAATTAATACTTAATTGATGTTTGAATAATAGTTAATTATTGATTGTGGCGGTCCGCCGCCCAGCAGTTTTTGTGATTTAATAAAGCTTTATTTTAAAAGTTTTAGCTTATCATGTTTCCAAATCATTATGTATCTTGATTAGTTAATATTGAAATATTTATTTTCTAATATATTTCGCAATTTATTTATTATATATTTAATCCATAAAGTTATTAATAGCACTGCATAAATACTTTTTAAAATTTGTCGTTAGTTCCTACCGAATCCTAGGCACATATTATGGAATCTATCGCCAATAACCGTAAAATGAGCATCTTTTTTATGTGCAAATTTTGTATTTTTAAAGATTGGGTGAAAATTAATATTTTAATAGGGTAATTAAGCTGACTTCCAACAACTCCATTAATAGAATCATCCTCTTGTCTTCTCCATCACTATTTCTGTAATCTTTCCACATGATTGTAAAAATATTGGCTGCACCATACATTATTAAAATTGAGCCCTCCTTTGTTACAATATTTAATTAAAATTGTATTAATAATATTTTAAAGAATGTACGAATAGAACAATCGTACGAATAATGTATCTAATAAATAATAATATTGATCGAATTTGAACTAATAATGAAATAATGATTTTATTAATAATTGTACTAATAATTCTACCCAACGATATTACTCACAATTTTATATAGTATTTTTTAAACTATCATATTGATTTTAATTGTACTATATAATGATGTGTTAATAAAAAAAAAAGTGTTCATACTAAATTTCTAATAATAAGTTTCATTATACTAACTAATAATTTAGATTTTTTTCTTAAATTGTTGACGATATCAAACTGAATCCTCTTTCGTCGATCTTATTGATGCAAGTTGTGCTAATAATGTGTTTAAAATATATATAATGCTAAATAGCTAATAAAAGTACATAAGTACATGCACTTTAAACTTATACACGATCCTAATCAAATTATAGCTCTCATTTCAATTAAAGTCAACTTCAAGAAAGATGGTTCTAGATTTTGATATAGTTGGATAACAAAACAAATTAGTAAATAGCACTTTGTTTGTTAAGATATATTTTAATGACCAACTGTTACAAATTAATACTACAGAAAAGGAGACGTTTATTTTCAAGATTTTCATAATATATAGTACTATATATAACGAGTATAACATCTTTGCTTTTTAGGAAAAGAGATTGGTTTTATTGCTTCAAACATATATAAACAATATCTTCGATCCACGAAGGAAAATTCTTGGTCCAAACCATTTCCAACTATAAGCGGCTTGATTCGTCGATCTATACATATGAAAAAATCCAATGAACATATTAAAAATTATCAAAGATGTGTTCATGTGTTAGTCTAGTGGTAGCTAGAGCTTTAAAATTCATGCATCAAAGTTATCCAATTTTCTTAAGTTATCGATAAAGCAACAGTTAATTTTATCCACACTCTCAAACGATTTGGGATTAATTAGCATCATTTTCTATAATACTTTTAAATTTAATTTATTTAAATAGTAGACTACACTATGAAAAAAAGAGAATCTAAGCTGAATTAGGAAGAAATTTTTGAATCTCAACTCGAGGACGTCATTTAGGAAAGAATGAGAAGTCGCAAAGTCTCAAAGTTGTGGAAAATAAGTCAAGAAAAAATAGCATAAATTTGGAAAAAGGTCTAACAAATAAAGCATTTGATGATTATATGATTGTGAAGAGAAAAATGAGAGTACAAACACTTTTAGTTCTGCGATTGGATGATACGATACAGCTGTTTTGTTAGAAAATAAAATAAAATAAAATAAAAATATTCAAAACTTTAGCCAACTCATCAAACAATATAATCCATCATCAATTATTCAATTTTATGAACACGCTCTATACACGGTCAAATCAATTCCGTATATTGGCACGAATAAATTCAAAATTTGCTAATTTAATTTTTTAATTTAACAAGTATATCTTCGACTTGCAACTATTTTTGTTTGTTGAATATTTGAGAGTTAGTGGGACTTAATCGAACTTAAACGAGCTTTTCAATGATCCGGCCACGTTGGCACAACGGGCTCGGCTGAGGCAATATGACATAAGTTCGGGACGTAAAAGGGCTCGTATTCGTAATTGGGTGGGTATGATCCCTCCAAAGTCGATTCGGTCAAGTATATTCTTTTAATTTTGATGAGTTAGGATTTGGTTATGCAAAAATTGGAATTCGCACGAAAGTTAGGTTATCGTAACAAAATTTAAATTATGGTTGTTTTGTTTTGTCCAAAGGATAGTCATATAAGAATATATATTTTCCTTTGTTGTTTAATAAGTGTCGCCATCTTTCAAATTACACGTGCCGAAAAAACAGAGAAACTTACATTTATAACACATTATTGATTACTACAACACAAATACTAAATAATATTGCTATTGTATTCTCAAATTACGAACGACAAAAATAATTATCGATCGGACACTTGTAAAAGCACGCAGAAAGAAATAAGAAGGTGAGAGGAGTCCAATCCATGCTCGTCGTGATACTAATTTCAAATAAAATAATGATTTTAATTGTACAATAACAACAATAACAAATAAGAATAAAGACAGAAATCATCATTTCATTCTTGGATTAATAATCATGACCAATTTCTACATTTACGAAGAGAGAAATATTAGGTGGCACTATGTATTTGCAGGTACAATGCACTTTTGTTCTCTTCTTATTTATTTCTTCTTCCTTTTGCCCTTTGGCTATAGTGTTGTGACAATAATCATAGTAGGAGATATTTATATGTACCTGAAATTGTTTTTTTTTTTTTTCTTTTTTCCCATCAAAATATCTCAAGAGAAACACAATCAAGACAAAATAAATATAACCACAACTAGCAAATATGAGATTGAACCTTTCTCTTCCGCGCGCCATTTCCTTATAACGAATTTATTTCAAGAAAAAAAAAAGAATCTTACTACTTATTTTATTTCTTCCCATGTTAACAAATAGTGTGAACGATTAATATAATAAGGCGTAATCATGGTGTGTGTATATATTTATTTTGTTCATGATCAAATCAATAGAAAAACATGAATTCATAGAATTAACGAATATAAACAATTCAAAGAAGAGCGTCGAAGCTAAATTAATTCCAAAGTCACCCACCAACTTCTTCTCTCTTAATTCTCATCATATTCAAATTTTAATTACGTAGCATTTAATGAATAATTATCCGCATAATTCGGATAATAGGACAAATTCAATATGGCGCAGTTATTAGATATTTAATTTAGGACATTATATGAATTTGCCAATTTGGCAAATTAAACTTAGACTGGAATTTTGAATCCATATGGAATTTCAAAATTATAGGATATTATGGACTTTTTTTATAAATAATTATCTTACTTTTATTTTTATTCATCTCTAAACCATTGTATTTTCCTTTTGTTGTTGTTATACTAAAAAGGTTTCAGTATTCAAAAAAGTTAAAATGTTATATCCGGCAAAAATATATCCATTTGTTAGATATATTCCAAAAACAAGTAAAAGAAAAAAAGAAAAAAAAAGGAAGTAAAAAGAAAGTCCATTTATATTGTAAAAATTCGAACTCTAAAAATCTATACACAAAACGGAATGGATTGAATTCGATCGCCGGCGGCGGCGGCGGCGGCGGCAGCTTCAGTAGAACGGCACGGCGATCCGCGGCGGCTTCGGCGGCGGTTTCTCCACCTCGACGACGACGCTCCCCTGCCGCGGCGGCTGGCAGGGGCACGGCAATGCGATGAATTTCGCCATGTTATCCCCCGGCATTATCACCGGCAAGCTCTGATTCTCCTTCCGCTCCAAATTCTGCAACAAAAAAAAAATCAATTCGATTCAAATTCGAATTCGCGATGAACTGACAATCGATCGATTCAATCCGATTCAATTCGAATCGAAGCGCAGATAGGCGAAATTGATGTGTAACTAAAAATTAATTACCGTGTTGGAAGGTTTAGGTTTGATCGGTCCGAGATCTCCGTCGGCTTCGATGTCGGCGGCGGAGGCGGCGTCGAGGGAGAGAGTGCGGCGGAGCTTGTCCCAGTGGTAGCAGCAGGAGAAGATGCCGCTGAGGCTGAAGATGACGACGAGGAGCAGGGCGGTGCCGAGGGGGAAGCCGAGGGAGGGGCGCGAGCCGCCGCCGTGGCTGGTGACCGGCGCGCCGCCGTGGTAAGGAGTCTCCATCTTCTGCTGGTGGTGTTGATTTTGGGGAGATTATTGCGGTTTTGTGAGTTGTGGATCTGCCTGCTCCCCTCATTCGGGGGTGGAAAACCAGCTCGAATTGAATGCCTATATATATATATTGTATATATATATGAGCTTGTGGAAGAAGCTATGGAATGGAATGAGAGAAAATGGAAGGAATTGTGGAATTGAAATTGAAATTGTGATGGGAGAGAAAGGAGAGGGGAAATGGGGGCAATTTATAAAGAAAAATTGGGGTTGGATGGGTACGTGTTGAGGTACATTGGTACGGAAATGAAGAGGGGGGTGGGGTGGGGTGGGGAGGTGGGGTGGGGGTGGATAAGGTGGGTGGGTGGGGGGTGGGGTGGGGTGATGGTACTACTACTACTACCCCACTTAATAAGTTTGGTGAATGTGAGCATCAAGTTATCAAATTGTTTATCAAATTATTTCTCTCTTTCTCTCTCTTGTTTGGGAGAAACGCGCACCACGATCACGACAGAAAAAAATAAAATAAAATAAAATAAAAGAGTACAAGGATTGTTTTTCGATTTAGAGGTAGAGTCAGAGATGTAGTTCGTAGGAAGCTAAAATTCGCACGATAGTCACGATAGAAAAGAAAATAATAGTACGAGATTTGTTTCTCAATTTAGAGGCGGAGTGAGAAATGTAGGAAGCTAAAATTCGCACCATGGTCGCGGCAGAAAAGAAACAATACAAGAATCGTTTTTTCGATTTGGAGGCGGAGTCTGAAATATTGTTTGTAGGGAGCTAAAACTGAAAAATTTTAACCCAATGATGTCTTTATAAACAAAACTAAAAGGAATACTCCCTTCGTCCCCTATATATGCATTG
The DNA here is from genome assembly GCA_036873715.1 of Salvia sclarea. Taxonomy (NCBI): domain Eukaryota; kingdom Viridiplantae; phylum Streptophyta; class Magnoliopsida; order Lamiales; family Lamiaceae; genus Salvia; species Salvia sclarea. The sequence continues at coordinate 4,989 of JAYJMF010358797.1, read as the reverse complement.
TTTGGCCAGGCACAAGTTTGTTTTTTTTATAAAATTTAGTTGACTTTTGCTTTGGTTGAGAATAAGAACCAAAAATGGTGATTTTAAATGAAAATATGTTGTAAATATATATAAAGGTAAAGATATAAAAGTAAATTGTGATGTGAGTTATTTTTCAAAACGACAAGGTGCATAATTTTGTGGGACGCACCAGAATAACAAAAAGTGCATAAACATAGGAGACGTAGGAGGAGTATAACTTTGAGGTTAAAAATGATATATTCTTGTTGTTAGGGGAGCTTGAACATACCACAGCTTCCACCGGATCCACCCATATATTCAGTTTGTCTTAGGATTACGTCCAGGACGATGCAGATGCTAAGCCAGAAATGTCACTATAAATTTTTTAATATCGGACCCAAAAAAAGGTCGGTTTGGAGGCGGAAATATTGGGACCAGAGTTTTGTGTACAGTATGTTCAGGCTCCAGTGTCCGACGTTTCTCTCTCTCTCTCTTCAAAAATTTCAATAAATTTAGGTAATTGGTGAAGCCCATTTGGGTGTAGTATTGGTGGGCATGAAAGCGGCCTTTGATTTGCTTGTTTTGTGGGGAAGTTAGTGCAAAGGAAAAGTGTCTTTGAGAATTTTGGTAAAGTAAGTGTGAAAATCATAGGAGAAATTGTCGCAATTTGTTCATTTATTTTTTAGCTGTTTTTTGCGTCTCCATCATCATTACTCAAAACACCATTATTATGCTATTGGTTTTTAATTAAGTAGACAACATTAATGATTAATTATTATAATAAAAGATTAGGGGAATTTAATGTGATTATTCGCTACTACTCTTTTCCATTGAGAAAAGCCGTTGAAATTAGTGGATGGCTGCGACTATAAATTCTTAGGGGAAAAGACTGAATTTTTTTTAATTCTTTCATTTGTTGATTTGTAGCCAATTCTTGGATTTTATTCGAATTTGTTTAACTACTTCACTACTTGTCGCAGTCAACTGACTCAACTAGTATTATGTTATTTTTTTTTTGGTGAGTAGATAACTCCGAACTATAAAATAGCAAAGGATAATGTAGTTTCAATTTTGGTCATAGTTTCATCAATTATTAAATAGAATGTTAGGCAAAAATTTATGGTGCACATAAATATTACTTCCTTTGTCTCATTGGAAACGTTTCAATACCGAATTAATTAAAAGAAATTGTGGACCGTGTCTTTTTATAACTATATCCATGTGGGTGGAACACTACTTTGTTCTAATTTCAACATTTTCTTAAACGATCGTGTCCAAAAACACGGGCCAACTATGTAACATGTTGTTCATAGACACTATACGAGCCAACTATGTAACATGTCAAACATTTCCCCAACACACAATTAATGAATTTTAATATATGAATCACATACTACATGATATTAGTTTAGTTAGATTGCATCATCTTCGATCTTCAGCTGACTAGGAATTGCATCAGAAAAAGTACAAAAAAAAAAAAAAAGTTCTTACTAATCCTATAAGTATCATTTTAGATCATCATGGAGCTTGATCCAGTCACTTATTTTCCTCGTACAAATCGTACTTGCAACTATATTTATTTCTTTGAACACAAATAAATAAATAAATAAATAAATAAATAAATAAAAGAATGTGAAACTATAGTAAAATAAATTTAAAAAATAAAAAGGTTCGCATTGAAGCAGAGTGTGAGATATTGCGACCCTTGGAGCTTCTGAAGGTCAAAACAAAAAATATCTGTTGGCATTGGAGAAGAATCAATAGTTGCAATCAATTTGCTCAACTTCTAGAACACTCCTATTTGATTTAAAAAAAAAAAATCTACCAATTTTTTTATGAAATAAATCCAAATAAAGAATGTCCCTACATATTTTAGCTATAAATAATCATGTTTAAAAGGTGCTAAGCTGCAGTATGGACTTTGGTGAAGTTATGGATATCAATTCAGCTCGAAACCAGCGAATATTTCGCTCGTTACTTGATTTTCAAACTAATCACTTAGAAAGTTGGTGTAGCTAGTAAGTTTTTTTCCATATACTTGGGAAATGTGATCTTGGTTTAATATCTACAAATTGCACTCGTCGCTTTATTTATGTCCCGTACTTCAAATCTTGATACAAAACAATATAAGAAAACACACCGAACACCGACACGGAATAAAAGGGAATATAATAGTTAATTGAATAGTATCATGGTAGCCCAAAAGCGAGTGTTTTGATCCGATTCATATATTTGCAGAGGAAGCTATATATGAACATAAATAATAAATTGATGAATTATTGTTGTTTTCTCAATTTAATTAGTTAGCATTCGACACTCCACATGTTGCCGTGGAATTAATATATGAGCCGCCAATTTCAGAAATATTATTATCGTGATTTCAAATAATTAGAGTTCAAATTGAATTTCGCAACGATTTTCCCTTTCTTAATCACGTTTTCCAAAATTTATATATATATATATATATATAACTTGTGAAATAGTGTTCAAGTCTTGGGTCTTTTCTCTTCTTTTATCATTTTCTTCTTGAAAATCTTTGCAAACTGTAGCAGTGGATTCAGTAGTGACATAAAGTTGCAATTTGGAGGGGGGGAATTAAATAAATATATATAATACGGTTTTTTTAATCTTCTGCAAAAACAGTTATAATCATTAATTTATAAATATATATTTATATTTTTTTTTATTATGTAGATAACGATACACATAAAGAAGAGGAAACCCTACTAGCTTGTACAAAAAGTCTATTTCCAGTTATAAAATTACAATGCTTTTCACATTGGCCCACCGACTTTTAATTCCGCAGCCCCTTTTTATATAAATAAATAAAAATAAAATAAATCAACTCCAAATTTGCCTTTTCATCCATTATATATTATTTTATTATACACCATTCCTATCATAAAACGGGGTATTTATTTAATATCGTTATGTATATAATAACATCGGTTACGAATTGGGAGCGGCTCCTTCAAATCGAAGGTACCATTTTATAAAAGCTCAAAAAAATTTATAATAAGTCAAAAACTATAAAAAAAAAAAAGATAGTGATATATCATACATGTTGTAGTGTTTATTTGACGTAACCAAAACAAAAAACATAATGTTTTCCACTTTCTCCATTTTATTTTGCAGTTTCAAATGGTCCACCACTAGTACTCGACCTACTCGTCTTTCGTCACCCATTTTATTTAACTTTTTATAATTTTATAATTTTCTATTTAGTAACAAAAATATTCATTGGTGTCAATAGATCTTGGAGATGCATGCAACACCACTCTTATGATCAGATCACTCGAACAATTTTAATTAATTAGGATTGTGTAATTTATAAAATGGTTTTACTCTAGTTGAATTATGCTTGCCGTCATCATATATGTGTTATTTATTTAATGTATATATATATGTTTATTAAGGGTAATTTGTACGGAATGTCACATTCGGATGGGCATATATATAATATTTTTTTTTTTGAGAGAGGCATATATATAAATATTAATGTAGTGGTTTCTTAGCTGTGTTATTAAATTATTAAATGATGTGTAATTGGTTATTTGACAGTGCATCGCTGCGGCTGCTATTGTCGTTTATTTATTTACTTTATAAATAAATTAGTTGAAAAGAAAATACAGCTATGCTTTTACGACGAGTTCGTTGCGAATATTGCCGTACCAAAATATGTCGATGTTTGAAAAAAGAGTGTTCTTATAAAATCTTCATATCTTTAATATTCTATCAACCTTTTTAGTTTCTACATATAATTCTACCATTCATGATTTTGGTGTCACAAGATGAGGCGATACATGTTTTTTTACTAGAAAAAATGTGTGGTCAATATTTGAAATAATGTAATTAAATTAAATATTTTAAATTCCGATCCTACGTACGTAGAATATTTTTTTAGCTATATTTTCTAAAATTTTAATCCTAGATTTCAAAAAGGACAATTTTCCTACTATTTAATTTGGTGATAGGGGATATTACATAACGATATGTACAAAATATTGAAAACTCGATCATTTTATAAGAGTTATAATTAATTTTTTATATTTAATTTGATGATAGGTGGTATTATTTATTTGTAATTAAGTATTATTGAATAATTACTAATTATTGTCGTCCACGCACATACGCAAAGTTTTTGCATAAATCATTAATCCATTTTCTTCGGCAATTCCAAAGAAAGTAATGTGTTGGTTTATATATATGTTGCAAAGTTGACGTAGATATATAATGCTCTATAGTGTGATTGGACTTTATTTGGAATGAGCTGGAATTTTTGGGTATATTATGTTTATCCAAACCTAGTTTAATTTGCAAGATGGTACAATGAATAAGGCTAAAATGTACCAAAAAATTATGAATAGGACAAGAAAACGATCTTTTAAGACTTATAGTAATTTAATAAATAATAATAATAATAATAATTTTGTGAATTCTGGACAAATAAGAATTTAGGTATATATATATCCTCTCATGATTTTGGAACATTTTCAGTTAGTGCACCAAAATAGGAGGCAGTCTCCTCCTTCACCAAATTCTAAAAACGTAGCTATAAAAAAATAGACGAAGCTTTTCTTTTATTTAAATTCCTATATTAAGAATTTTTATTTTTGTGATTTGGAGCGATTAGTCTCTTCAAGTTATTAGTGGCGTGGCGTATATAGAATATAGTTTGAAAAAGTTAAAATTATACCAAAAATATTTGATTATTAAAAATTTTAAAATTATAAGATTAAAATAAAGGCATGAAGTTATGCACGCGTGCTTTAAAAGTATAAACTCGAATATCCCTCATAAGTCATAATTGACGGTCACAATAACTTGTAAGGCAAATGTGTTTCTTTTAATTATTTTTTGAGTTTAATGCGAAGGTGTTTTCTTAATTCTTTTTATAGGTGCATTTCATTTTATATATATATATATATAGGAGGGGGATAAAATACATCCCCTATTTAAAATAGGAACTAAGAACCAATCTCATCCATT
>JAYJMF010358766.1:0-10248 GCA_036873715.1 Salvia sclarea | reverse complement strand
TCCTTGAACAAATCTTGGATCCTAAACAAACAAGATGGATTGTTGATGACAACAAAGCACAACTCCAATCCCTCCTTGAAAAATCTGTTTCTCTTCAGCAGATTTTCGAAGAAACTTCACTCTCCAACATAGAATGTTTGGAGAGTGAAATCCGTGATGCAGCACATAAAGCAGAAGACATGATCGAATCACATATGGTCGATCAAATGCTTTCGAGGCCAGGAGATAAGAGCTTTACTTTCATCACACCAGATCTGCAGCAAGTAATGCAACAGCTTGATTCAGTAAAGGAACAAGCGATGAAGTTCATGGATGGGAAGACGATGGAGTCGGGTGTCCCTTCATCGAGCAGCAACACTTCCTCAGATGATCTGAGCTCCAAGAGTGTTGTGGTGGGAGTTGATGAAGATCTGATGAAGTTGAAGGATCGGGTGATGGGACTGCAGAGCAAGCTCGAGATTGTGCCCATCGTAGGGATGGGTGGAATAGGTAAAACCACTCTTGCTCGAAAACTTTATCAAGATCCATCCATTGTTGAGCACTTTACATCTCTTGCTTGGACCACTGTTTCTCAAGATTATGATGTGAAAGAAATTCTCTTAAGCCTTCTTCGTTGTTTAATTGGAAAAGAGCGTGTACAATATATCAAAAAAAAAATTGATGATAAATCTATCGAAAAACAAATCGGTGAATTAAGAGATACTTTGCATCGTAACTTGTATGGTAGAAGATATATGATTGTATTTGATGATATATGGAGCATCAAGTTCTGGGATGAGATCAGAAAGCACTTGCCGGAAACCAATAATGGGAGCCGAATTGTGCTAACCACTAGAGAAACGGAAGTGGCTAAACATGCAAACTCACATAGTAAACCACATGAGATGCAATTGCTAAATGAGTCAGAAAGTTGGGATCTGCTTCGTCAAGAGGTGTTTGGAGATGAAGAGGATTGCCTTGCTGCATTAGAAAAGATTGGAAGAAACATCGCAAGAAACTGTGGGGGGCTTCCTCTTGCCATATGTGTCATTGGAGGGCTCTTGTCCAAAGCCAATAAGTCCAAAGATGTTTGGAAGAATGCCGCAAATGATGTGACAGAAGCAGTTGAATCAGATAAGCAGTTCTCTAATATACTATCTTTGAGTTATAACCACTTGCCGACTCACTTGAGGCCATGTTTCCTGTACATGGGAGCTTTTCCGGAAGGTTACGAGATTAAGGCCTCCAGACTCATGAAGTTATGGGTAGCTGAGGGATTTCTGAAAAAAAATGGAGAAAAAAGCTTGGAAGAGGAGGCAGAAGATTGTTTGAAGGCTCTTGTCGACAGAAACCTTGTTTCTGTTAGAGCAGTCAAGTCTAACGGGAGGCCAAAGAGTTACGGCATGCATGATCTGATGAGGGATTTGTGCTTGAAGAAAGCAGAAAAACAGAAATTTGCACAAGTTGGGATGAAGCAAGGTGGAGAGGTTGAGGCCATACGCCGCGTGAGCATACATTCATCTCTTCGCGACATCAATATTTTGTATGCATCAGATTCCATGTCTTTGGCCCGTTCTTTTCTAAACCTATGTCATATACACAATAGCATTCTGTCCCGGCCGGTCTTGTTGGCTCTACGATTCTTGAGGGTGCTCGACTTGCTCGATATATATTCCCGATCCTTCCCAACAGAGATACTACAGATTGTCAACTTACGCTACTTAGCTTTCACCTATGGTTTTTATGGACCACTCCCTTCTGCTATCTCAAGATTGTACAATTTGCAAACCTTAGTTATTTCTTCTGGTATGTCTGGTCATTGTATCTCTCTGCCATGTGAGATACTGCAGTTGGCAGAGTTAAGACATTTGATGGTTCATCAAGCTACTGACTTCCTTAAATCTCGCGATTGGGGTGGATTCGTTCTAGATAAGCTACAGACTTTTGTTTCTATCAATTCAAGCCGTGAATTCCTCCACAGAATCCCCAACGAAAAGAAATTGGGAATTCAAGATAGTTCGTCTCTCATTGATCTTTACCATCTGCACAAACTTGAGGCGTTGAGACTCTCCCGTGGTTCTTTTCCAGCACTCATTTCCCCGTCAATCCTCAGATTACCTCCCTCGTTGAAAAAGTTGTCTCTCAGAAAATGTATAATAGTCGGCGGTTTCATGAATTATCTATGCGAGTTACCAAATCTTGAAGTTCTTAAGCTTAAAAAGTGCAAGTTCGAAGGTGGGGAGACGCAGGAGTGGGATGCAACGCAGGAGAAGTTCTGCACGCTCAAGTTCCTGCTACTTGAAGATGTAGATCTAGTGAAATGGGAAGCCGATGAGACCAACTTCCCAAGACTCCGTCACCTTGTCATCCTTGATTGCCCTGCTCTAGAGGAGATCCCCTCCGGAATTGGAGAAATCCCGACTCTCCAAACAATCGAGTTGGATGCATATAACAGTCCTTCCCTTGTGGCATCAGCTAAACTGATCATCGAGGAGCAACGTGACAACGGTAACAATGACCTTCAACTTCGTGTAGTGCAAGGTAAAAGTTCTAGCTAGCTCCAATGTTTAATGTTTTATCATACAACTTTAGGTGTCAACTTTCTTGTCACAAGGTGTTCTTTGTTCTTGATCATCATGTTTAGCCAATTTTGGAAAACTTTGATAATGCTTAATGGTAGATACCAAGATGGCTGCATGAGATTATTATCTTGAACATTATATACTCAACCTTTTCTCCAAAATTCTTCTTATGCCGTTCAATATTTTTATCAATAGAAATTGTATCTTTATGTAGTTGTTGTAGTTTTTCTTTAAAACTTGGCTTCTTGAAAAAATTTCAGGATTTTAAGGTCAGATCAATTTCAGTCTCTAGCAGTCTTAAAGTAGTTGTTGATGGTAAGTGTCGAATGTGTTTGATTGTGAATTTGTGATATATAATTATTTATTGATGTATGTGTTTCAGTAGTTGAAGGTGAATCTGATAATCAATTAATCACAGACTAAAAAGATCGAGATGTGTGTTTGGTAGCTTTTGATTCAAAACCGAGACTTGAGTTGTGAAGGTTTTTGTTTTAAATGATGACATTTGTTTCTGATTTCAAATTGCTATTGTGTTCTAAAAATTCCCTACTAGACCCGCCTAGTCCCTGTCTAGGCGTTAGGCGGCACTCCATCGCCCGACTAATGCTAAATCCGCCTAGGCGGTAAGCAACACTTTAGCTATCGGCCGTATTAAAACTTAATTAGTCTCCAGGTGTGAACCTATCGATACTTATGTTGACTAGGTTGTTTTATACGTTATTTGGATGACAAGATGGATTTAGGATTAAATTAGATATGAATATTATGTTGAAAGTTAGAAAAAAATTATTGTAGAATATGAAGTTCGTGTAAGAATTATGAAGTTTATACAATTAGGCTATTAATTATCAAATTCTATGTTTTTTTTTTATCATGAATTTGGTAATAAAATTATAAATAATATATGTTGATATAGTTTGTACATGATGACACGATGTAAAAATAATAAAAATAAGCATTTGTAGTTCTAATTGTTTCCGGGGTTTGTGTGTTGTTTTTCCCTCGTTTCCGGCTCTCGTTTGTTCGCTTTCTTTTCTTATTCGTCCTCAAGGGCCGTTTCTAACACTCATTCTTGCTCGTTTGTGATTTCTCAGGTTTAGAGAGCAAGATTGTTCGTAATTCGGTGACCGAGGAGGGTCGGGAACGTAGAACGAGGAGAAATCGACGTCGGGGCGCCGGAAGGGCCGGCCAGCGGGCGCTGCCACCCAGCGGCCGTTGCCCCAACGCGCCGAAAAGGGCAGAGGGCTCGGGGCAGTGCCGTCTGGGGTCCAGCGGCCGTTGGCCCCAGCGGCCGCTGGCCCACGATGTCAGCATTGGTTAAATAGGTTTTCAACCTATTTTTCTAGGGTTCCGCGCTGAGGGCTGGGGAGTGACGACTCCAGGCGATTTTATTCAAGTTTTCGAGATTGTTATGCTTAGGATTGTACTTTGATTCCATGTTTAGATTGCTACGACATTCTGCCCCCGTTTGGATTTAATCATTCTCGTTTTTCTGTTGATTTGTGATTTGCTCTTGTTACTATTTTCATGTTGGCTTGATATTTTGATTCGTTGTTTGATTTCTCGCTCCCGTTATTATTCCTTTGCTTATGATTAATTCGTGTTCGTGTCGTTGAGTTGAATTATTCCTGTCTTCCGTTTAGCTATTCGTTTCATGCCTAGGGTTACTCGTTTCAATTCTCGCGTTGCTTTCTCGTTAATCTCTCGCCTAGGTAATCTACAGTTTTAGGTGACGCTCATACTACTCTTGGTGATTAGGATGTTTAGGAACTTAATCGTTTTTTGTGAGGTGATATTAATAAACGCCCTGTTAAGTTTTCCTTAAGAGACGACTCGGATTAGCTTGCTCACTATGACGACCTCGTAAGATTGCGAGGGACTTTAGGTGATCTTTTTAGTCTAACACTAATCCGCCTAGGCTCCCGCCTAGCCTCCTAGGCGCTAGTCCCCCTCTACCGCCGGACTAGTGCCTACCAATTTTTAGAACATTGGTTGTAATCCATATTATAAATTTATTTTGTGATTTCTTTGTATTGGAATATTTTCTATTTATTGTTCATTTTGTTTCATTATATGTGATTTTTATACTTAAAAATTAATATATAAAATATTGTGGTTAGGTGGTTGTTCAATTTGAATTGACTATCGTCTATTTGCTTGGGACATGTTGTATGATCTGTAGATGTTTTTGTTCGGTTTCAATATATCAAGTTTTTAAGAAGATTCTTGACTATTTTTCGGTTCGTAAATTGCTTGACTTGTTCCAATAATTTAGGATTCCTTTTGCACTTTGAATTGATTTTTTTTTTCATTGGTGGGATTTGAAACAAATTTCCTAGTAGATACTTTGAGCACCTCAAATTTGCCTAGACATTATCAATAGAATTTGGGAGTTTTTTCATTTAGTTATTGAGTTTTTAGCAGTGCATCTAAGATTAATTGTTTTTTGTGTCAAATAAATTAACCCAATATCATTCATAATGATTTTCATGATTTAGGGGTGCTGAAAACGATTGTCGAAATGTTATTTGTTAAGTTAATTGTTTTATGACAAGTTCTGAATCAAATTGCTAAGGACTTTTCTTTTCGATGATTATTACTGAATGGAACTTTCTTCTTGGAAGAGGAAATTATTAAATATTTATGATAAAACAACCGTATTTAGGCTGGGCTTTGCCTGGTGAAAATCTGGATTATTGATTACTCTATCGAATTATGGGTTATTTTGGTTATGGTAATTTGGGTTGAGATTTTATTCGGGCTATAAACTTGCCTTAACCGTATTGGATTTCGGGCTATTCGGGCCAATCAATGGGCTACGAATGTATGGGCCTAAACATGTCAACTTCTAAATGGGCTTCTTAATTTGGTCAACACAATCATGCTGAAATAGAAATCATGAAAATATTATTTGCGGGTCATGTTACATTGAGAATTTATTTTTCCGTGACAATGGAAAATAATAAATAAGAGCATAAAATCGATGAACAAGAGACGAACGAAATAAAAATCAAAATTTCACCCCCTCTAAAATTCGAATCTAGTGTTTAATTATTTCCGAGAATTTCTTGTTCTTGAAATTTATTGAGTTGTATATGCGTAATTTGTATTTGTTTATTTAAAAAACGTTAGTGTGAATATTTAAAAGGCCATGATTCTCATTTCTCACAACATATAACTATTCTCACATGATCCAAATCCCGACTTATTATACGGGGCAACCACATTAAGAACTTATATTCACAATATGGATCATTGCAGTGTAAAATGATGAATATGTTTGTAATAAATTAGTCCGAGAGGCTTAAGTTGATACTGTTAATTAGCAATCACAATTTTAGATTATCTCTTCACACGAAAAAGAAACCATAATGGCATCATCAAGAATTCAATTGCACCTAATTTGCTGTGGAATGCGAATTGTTCTATTTGTGGGAGTGAAGTGAAGACATCAGAAGATAGAATGCTTCTATAAACATTGATATATAAAACAAAAATTGAATAAAAAATATAACACCGGATGCTTGTTTCAAGACCATGAACGTTGTTCCATATATAATACTGCAAATCCTAATTAAATTTTATAGCCCATTATATCTACAAGCACATGCATGTGCTCTTTTTTGAGCTTCGAGTTTTACCAACACATGCATTATAGCATGTTACAGTTTTATATTATCAGTTCAAATTTATACTACTAGGTTACAGGCTGTCAAAAGTGTTAGCTGAATAATTAAATTGTAGGTTAATAATTACTTGTCCTAGATTGAACTATTCTGTGATTGCTGCATATTTTCCAGTTTTTTTTTTTTTTTTTTTTTGAGTGAGAGAAGAGATCAGAAAAATGGCTTACAATCTTCAACCACTCATTACCATCCTTGACCAAATCTTGGATCCTAAACAAACAAGATGGATTGTTGATGACAACAAACCACAGCTCCAATCCCTCCTTGCAAAATCTGTTTCTCTGCAGCAGATTCTTGAAGAAACTTCACTCTCCAACATAGAAAGTTTGGAGAGTGAAATCAGAGATGCAGCACATAAAGCAGAAGACATGATTGAATCTCACATGGTTGATCAAATGCTTTCGAGGCTAGATGATGTGATTCTTGATCACAACAAACCCCAACCCGATCCCAAATACTTGCCCAAGATAAGGACCAATCTTCGACTACTCATCACCGGCCTTGAACAAATCTTGTATGAACAAAGAAGATGGATTGTTGATGACAACAAACCACAACTCCATTCCCTCCTTGAAAATTTTGTTTCTCTGCAGCAGATTCTTGAAAAATGTCCACTCACCAAAATAGAAAGTCTGGAGAGTGAAATCAGAGTTGCAGCATATGAAGCAGAAGATATCATTGACTCACATAAGATCCGAATGCTTGAAAGGCGAGGAGATATCACTGATCGCGACAAACCCCAAGTTGGATGCCTACTCAAAAAAGTTGATTTTCTGAAGCAGATTCTCAAAAAATCTTTACTGCCCAACACAGGAAGTTTGATCAGAGATGCAGCACATCATACAGAAGATATCAATGAGTCAAACTCCCTACACGAAGAAGTTGATCAGCAGATCAGATGTTCTCCAAACCCCAAAGGCTTGAGCTTTACTTTTTCTACGCCAGATCTGCAACAAGTGAGGCATGAACTTGATTCTATAATGGAACAAGTGGTGATGCTCATCGAGGAAGAAGAACAGAAGATGTTAACTAGCACTTCATCAAGTGGAACAGAAGATCTGAGTTCCAACAACATCGTGAAGGGAGTTGATAAAGATTTGATGCAGTCCAAGGCTGTGGTGGGACTCGATGACGCTTTATTGCAGTTGAAGGATCGAGTGATGGGGATGCAGAGCAAGCTGGAGGTCGTGCCCATCGTAGGGATGGGTGGGATAGGTAAAACCACTCTTGCTCGTAAACTTTATCAAGATCCTGCCAATGTTGAGCACTTTACATATCTTGCTTGGACCACTGTTTCTCAAGATTACAATATGAAAGCAATTCTCTTAAGCCTTCTACGTTGCATAACTGGAAAAGAATATAACCATGATATTGGTGATTTAAAAGATGAATTGTATAGGAGCTTGTATGGTAGAAGATATATGATTGTTTTCGATGATATATGGAACATCGAATTTTGGGACGAAATCAGGATGTACCTCCCAGACAACAACAAGGGGAGTCGAGTTGTGATCACCACTAGGGAATCCAAAGTGGCCAAACATGCAAGCTCGCGAAGCGTGCATCATCAGATGCAATTGCTAAGCGAGTCTGCAAGTTGGGATCTACTTCGCCAAATTGTGTTTGGAGAAGAGGGTTGTCCTGATTTCTTACAAGCAATAGGAGAAAAGATTGCGAATGATTGCGGTGGGCTTCCTCTTGCAATCAGTGTGATTGGAGGGCTTTTATCTAAGGTGGAAAGATCAAAAGATGTTTGGGAGAACATTGCAAACAATGTAGCATCTGCCATTGCTGAAGCAGACGAGCAGTTCTTGAATATACTGTCATTGAGTTATAGCCACTTGCCGAATCAATTGAAACCGTGTTTCCTATATATGGGAGCTTTTCTAGAGGATTCCGAGGTTCCTGACTTTGTACTCATACGCATATGGATAGCTGAAGGATTAATAAAATCAATGGAAGTGGCAGAGGATTGTCTGAAGGCGCTCGTGGAGAGAAATCTGTTTTTGGTTGGAAAGTACAAATATGGAAAACCACAGAGTTACAAGATGCATGATCTGTTGAGAGATCTGTGTATTAGGAAGTCTTACGAGGAAAACTTTTTATATCATGTGGAGAATGGCCTCGAGGCCACATTCTCTAACCTACGCCGTGTGTGTGTTCACACATCATCACATGATCTATTGGAAGATAGCGCCTTAGCAGAATCCATATCACTGGTTCGATCTTTTATAGGCATTTACAATGGAATTCCATCTCGTGCCTTTTTCCAATCAAGATTGCTAAAGATGTTGCTTATATCGTATATGGACTTCGAAGAGTTCCCAACAGAAATACTTGAACTTGTCAACCTACGCTTCTTATCTGTTTGCTGTGATTCAAGGATACCTAGTGGAATATCACGTCTGAAGAATTTGCAGACCTTGATTGGAATGGTACAATCTGCTGCTCTGACATCTAAGATATTTGAAATGTCTGAGTTAAGACATCTCCAGTTGAGCGGATATATTGAGATAGATGAGGGCATGGAAAATATTGTTCCGAACAAGCTGCAGTTTGTTTACAAAATTAGGTTAACTGGGTCGTTGATTAGGAGAGGTTTCCTTGAAAGCATTTCAGATATCAAGGACTTGGGAATCTTATGTGATTTTGATGACCTAATGCCAAGTGCAATTGATGTTGCACATCTTCACAAACTCGAGACATTAAGAATAATTTTTCCTGCATTGAATGCAGAAGCTCAAAATAGTCTGCCTAGATTCAAATTTCCTTGTGGTCTCAGAAAACTAGCTGTGCACGATGGTGTAATCTCTCGAAGAGTGACGACGGCTCTGGCAGCACTTCCAAATCTAGAAGTGCTCAAAATCGACTTTTGTGATTTTGAAAGCGAGGAGGAGGAGACGGATGATGAAGAGTGGGAGGTAGGAGAGAGAGATGAATTCCCGTCGCTGCAGTTTCTACATCTCAAAAGGTTGAATCTAGTGCGCTGGAGCGCCGATGGGACCAACTTTCCAAGACTCCGCCACCTGCATCTGAAGAGATGCTCTGAGCTAGAGGAGATCCCTAGCGGTATTGGAGAAATCCCAACGCTCCAACTAATCGAGTTGGATGAATGCAGCGACTCTGCTGTGGCCTCAACAAGACAGATTGTGGAGGAACAATCTGACTACGGAAACTACGACATCCAACTTCGTATCAAATTAGCAGAGTAGCACTGCCTAATGGTAAGAAACCAAGTTACAAATATTGTTTCCTTTCCATGCATATCCCTTCTTTATAAACACATTTTTGCATGTAATTGTATGATCGACTTGCTATGTATGTGCAGGAGTGTTTGCATTGGCAAATCGATGAACAAACTTCCCAAGGCTTCGACGCCTACTTATCCAAGGCTGCTCTGCTCTAGTGGTTATCCCTGCCTTCATGTTTAGTGTTTTTGTAGACTTTGAGGTTATTTTGGGAACATGTTTTAGTTGTTGTGTCTTCTTCAACTTTTAGATTTATATGGTGTGAATGGAACTTGTTGTAAATGTGTTTAGCCAATGGGGAGCAATTTGTCACTCTAAACTCTAAAGCTAAATCTTGGAAGTAAATGTTTTAAGCTGCTTTGAAATTTTGGTTAGTTTCTACTCATAAGTCTATGACTAGGGATGCTAATTAATTAGTTGAGATACATGAGATGAGACCATATTCTTGGACATACTTTATTTTTGCAATCAACAAGAATTATGTTGATTTTATCAAGAAATTCAGCAGATCTTATTGAAGAACTCATGGCATTCTATATATAGTTTCTAGCAATTGAATAAATTTCATTCAATGTGGGAAATACCTCAAGAGTCTAATCCTTCACTACATATATATATTCTCGATAAGTTCTGCTTAATTTTAGACAAAAAGAGTCTAATCCTTGTGTTTCTAGATAATAAATTAATTGCACTCAATCTTGTGGGAATTACCTCAAGAGTCTAATCCTTCAATATATATATTCTCATCAAATC
>JAYJMF010358755.1:0-10249 GCA_036873715.1 Salvia sclarea | reverse complement strand
CCAGAAACAAGAAAACGGATCGGTTAGAGTATCCAAAACAGAGCCGCCATCCACGCATTCGTGAGAGCGCACAATACATGATTCTATCTAATCTTAGTAGATTATTATAGTTGCAATAGCAATAGCATAAACTAAAACTGAATTTACAGCCCACATTGAAGCCCTATTCTATAGCCCAAAAGAGGCCCCAAAACACAAAATTCTAGGGCTTCATAATATTATTCACCATCAAAACCAAGCAGAAAACTTCTGCAAATCTAATTCCTGAAATTCAAGCTCCGATAACGTGAGAAGTCGAAATCGGCAGGGATGGAAGGAGGTGACGATGGAGTGGAGAATTTTGTGGATTCAAAAGACATGCAGCAGCAGAGCAAAGCGTTCGATAAACTCACCGACCGAGTCGAGGATCGCCAACTCGACTCAACCCGAGTCCAAGAAGTCTGTAATTTGTAGTTTGAGCTCCAAATACTATTCGTAGAATCATATCCGTTGATGATGCTGATAATCTTATTTCTCTCTTGTTTGGTGTTTTTTTATTTTATTTGAAAACAATAATTTTCAGGCCATGGCTTCAATCTCTGCATCAAAAGAAGCTGATATACAAGCTGCTAGATTGAGGTGAGTTATTAGCTCTTTTTCCTTATTGCCCCAGTTTAATTTGGCCCTTTTTTGGTTGAGAGTTCGTTTTTTTTCGGGTAATTATGTAATGTGCGAGCTTCATCCATTACTTGGATGTTATGATGAATCTCTGAGCTAGAACTCATGATTTTTCGGAAGTTTTTTTGGTATTACATATGGTTCTACAATATAACACTGTTTAAGAGGACTTGTCTGTTTACTAATAATGTATAGTGAGATTCAGCTTAAGAGTTTTTGAGTTACTCCATTTCGTAGTAGTGACCTACGGTGCTTTAATGTAGTTGGAACATCACTAGAGGACTGATATCATTCTTGCTGGCATTACATATAATTCTTCTATTGTTGCAATGTTTTTTTTGTTCTTGAGCTTTCTCAGTTTTATCCACCAAATTGGTGTTTCGATTTTTATCATTCTAAAAGGATAATAGATCTCCATTTGAATGGTTTGGCGTATTTGTTATAATGACTGATATGGCTTACAACTTGATCAAACTAATAGGATTTCAACATGTGGTGTTGTGGAGAATTGTTTTCTGCTTATGGCTTTTTGATCATTAATTGGCTTAACCTTACTAAATGTTTTACCTTGAGATGCTAATGAATGTTAGTTTCATATATGATGAGCTCGATTATAATGGAGTTCCTGTTTTTGTGCTTTTAGCTCATGTCATGGATCATAACTACTGTCTAAGCTCTAGCCGTAGATATTGGTGTTACGTCTTTTATCTATTGGAATATGAAAGGTTTAAGAGTAACATTGCAATAACTAGAATAATGTGATGATATTGGCATATGTATAGTATACTTTGTTTTTTCCCTTCTTCCGTTTCTACCTTTTGGGGGTTTCAGAAAGTTGGCCTTGCAGCTAGAACTGACTATGAACTCGGTGTTTGGTTCCGTTGCAGGGAGAAAGAATTGGCTGCTGTTAAGATTAATGCTGGTGATGTTGATATCATTGCCAATGAACTGGAGGTTGTGTCCTCTTAACTCTTGTCAAATATTTACACGAAAATTCACTTCATAGTTCATAGCCCTAAATACCTGACCTCGTTTCCTCTGATATGAACACCAGCTCGACAAAAAGGTTGCAGAAAGAACATTGCGTGAGCATAAAGGCGACGCTGTTGCTGCCATCAGATCCTTGCTCTACTAACCACTTCCATTTAAAGAAAATCACTCATGGTCACCATCTAGCAAAGATTTAGAGTTCAGAATCAGCTCAATTTGGAAAGCTGGGATCAGAAGTCTTTCATACATTCCTTGTTTAAGACAACATGCTTATGATTGTTCCGCACATTTTGTCGTAATACGAGGACAAATTTGTCAACATTCTTAAAATGTGCTTGCTCTGAATTAAATGGTGGAAAGAGATGTGTTTGTAAATTTTGTAACAAAGAAGTTTCCAACTTTATATAAGGTGTGTATCTTCAATTGTTTGAGTACAGATGGAGCCAAAAATGAGAATCAAGAATCATTCAATCAAATCACACACGTGAATCATCCAAGTTCGTGTCCTTGTGCGAAGGCATTTACGGGCAAGGATGTTCCGTTAGCAATCCGCAGCGTTGCTGTCAGAATCTGACGATCCACGAATCTCTGGTAATGTTACAGTATGTGCAGGTACAAGCAACTTCAACATAGAGCATAAGAATACGCTCCTATTTGCATCTATCTACCTTTCTTTGGCAGCAGCAGCGCGCCCAGCTTGCATTTGGATTGCGCATTGCCTCTGCATATCTTTCAGCTTCTCCATTAATTCTTGAAACGAGGGACGGCATTGCGGTTCCCTACAGAAAGCAGTTTTGCCTGGTCAGCTTTAATGAACTCAGAAACTTAACATGCTTTTCATCAAATATCGAGTAAATACGAACGTATGCCAGCAACTCTCGATAAGGGAGGTCCACTGTGGCTCGACGTCGCTTGGAATCTCAAGGCGTTGGTTCATGAATCCCACAGCTCCAATTACCTGCCAAGTTGAAAAAGAAATCACACACAATGCAAAGGGATATGTTGTTCAAGTGCATACTTTTTTCCCCAGAAACAACAAATAAATACCTGCATGGAATTGAGGTTGTCCCAAGGAATCTTGTGTGTGACAAGTTCCCATAGTATCACACCGAAGCTATATATATCGGACCTGATTATTCCAACCAAGACAAAAAAAGGAAAACAAAAGGGTTTAGAAACGAAATATATCTACTTCAAACCAGATTTATTTTCAGTATTGTGGCAATACTTCTCATCTGAAGGTTCGTTGCGAAGAACTTCAGGAGCCATCCACTGAGGCTGCATTTGTACAAATGTGAAAAATGATTAGGTTTACTAGTATTCTAGAAGGTTCATGAAGCACAGAGAATTATAACATTGAAAAAGAAACAAGTCTCAGGTGTCGGTTATGTACCGTGCCTTTCCCCGTCTTTGTCGTCAAATAAGTTTCGTGTTTAAGACGCGAGAGACCAAAATCACCAACCTGCAAAAGTGTACGTATAGTGCATAAAACTAGATAAAAGAAGGCAAAACAAGGGACTGGAATTGATGTGTGCAAGCTGACCTTGACAGTCCAGTTCTTATCAACAAGAAGGTTTGAAGACTTCAAATCACGATGAATAATGGGAGGATTGCAATGATGGAGGTAATTCATACCTCGTGCCTGTATACGTAAAAGATTGAGAACAGTAATGCCTTGGCAAAAAAGAGCTCTTTAGTTCATTCCAAACATTCATCAATGTTTTAACTCAGTTAACTTACTATGTCCAAGGCCATCTGAATACGCCGCCTCCTCTCCAATTTGGGTGAATTCCTTTGTAACAACCGGAACAGACTTCCACTGCATTAAATGAATGACCAGAGACTATTATAAGTTATCTAGCTAGCTCGTACAAGATTGCCTCAAGGGCCGAAAGAGGGGCGGGGGGATGATAAAAATGGAGAAATATACAAAGGATGAACATACCGTGGTAGAAACTCTGTCACGATGCAAAGACATTGAGGTGAGGTAACTGCACCCATAAAGAGGAGAATGTTTGGATGTCGGAGTCTTTTCATAAGTGACACCTTCAGAGAAAAAAGAGAGAAACTTTCTATGTTAAATTAAGTAGAGAAGGTGCAGCTCCTTGAAACGTTAATTGTGAGACGAGGACTCAAACTCTATAAAGCACCAATATTTCTATCAAAAGTAATACAAGGTAACTTAAGTACAGCTTATGAGATATCTAAAATAAGGAAGCACACGACCTCCTGTCGGAAGGCCAAGATCAGATCATCTGAATATTCCTGTTTTGAGAATACTTTGACAGCGACATCCTGCACAAGATTGAATTCATTCTATTACAGAGAAGACTAGGACATTTACTCATTGTATATTAATATTACAAAAGTTACAGCAAGAAGATATATTCAGGAGTTCTATGTAAGACCTAAGAGCATAGCTTAGTTTCTTTGGCATAACTTATAGTTGCAACTTGCAAATCTTACATAATTAACGCCCAAATGTATTAGCCTAGTCAAAACGACCAGAATATCATGATTATTTGTGGTTCATTAAGTAATTTATATACAAAAAATGAAACGTGGAATAAGATAACAAAATTGGGTTATATATTAGTATGATTTTTAAGTAACTAATCTCATTGCAATATATTTGCTGCTATTTCCGTGTGGTGAGGGTTGGGGGAGACATGAGAGACCATAATGAAGAGTCAAAGAACATACTGATCCATACCACAGAGCATGATATACTGTCCCACAAGAACCTGCACAAGTATACTAAAAGTTAGATGCAAGAGGTTATGAGTGAGGCTAATGAATTTCCAGCATGATTAAACTAAAGGTGAGAAACCAACTCCAAACAGAAAAAGAAAAAAAAGAGTAAGGTGAAAAAAATACTGCAGAACAAGTAGAAAAGTCTCAACTTTAAAATATTATAAGCTGATTCATTATAATACAGGTCCTAACTGATTATAAGTTATAACACAGCATGTTGCAGCAAATGCAGAAATACAGCCAACATACTACTTCCTCCATCCCACTGAACATGACACCATACTTTTGGCTACAGAAATTAAGAAAGTGGTGTTTTTGTGTGTAAAGTGGTGTTGCCACATTTGTTGACTAATTTTTCAAAGCAAAATTATTTCCATTTTGGACTTGTGCCATTACTAATGGGACAACCCAAAATGGAGAGGGTGCCATGTTTAGTGGGACGGAGGGAATGTATGTTTCTTCTACGGTTTATGAGTAGGCAGCCAGTGAAGAAATTGTAGACAAGTTTTATCAAACTTTACTCTACACAATTCTACCTAATATCCAGATTTAGCAGAAATTACAGAAAAAGTGCGATTATCAAGAAGCTAATGCTCCAAATGACCATCAATGTAAATGAATACACCTACCTTGTCCGATTTGTTCTCCAATTGTCAAGTCCTCCCATAAAATTTCATAATCCAAGCAGTCAGTGTCCATGTCGATTTTATTCAGAGCACTACTACTTGTACTTCCACAGCTGCTAGCGCTGCTTGTGCTATTAACATTAATAGAGGAAGACCAGGACCCGGGAGCCTCATTATTAGCTGCATGGCTGGTTTCAGTAGCCAGGTTTTCTGATTTTGATGAGCCAGCAGCACTTTTCTGCAGCCCCAACTCATTTTCTTGGTCGTTCTCCCATAAGCCGCCAAATCGGCCGGCAGACTTTGGTTCTGCTCCATCCTGTTCACTTCCTTTCCATGGCCATGATAAGCCTTTCTTAGCAATCCAAGCCTCTGCCTTTGAGCTAAGAATCCTAGAGATTCCTGGTTTCCCCTCGCTCTCGTCACCAGAATCTCTAGATGGTTTACCCAGTGAATTTTCCTCATGGCCACCAGAGAACACACCGAATGGAGAAGGGTGCATATCTCCTCTAGGCGTACTAGCTCCACTTGAAGCTGCATCCTCTCGATGCTCTACATCTGGGAAACCATGCTCAGAGTGATGACTATCGCCACTGCCACCTTCACGATCTGAGTACTCTGAAGGCCTCATTTTCGATTTAACCTTGTTACTTACTTTAGAAGCCTACATGGAATTCGAACAAAGTTAGCATATGCTACATAAAACAATTATCATACACTTGGACAGAATATGATACGCACCAAGTTTGATATTTTTGATGCAATTGCTACTTGTAGAGGCTGCTGGTGATCAAGTCCAAATTTTCCTGAAATGGTTCTAGACCTGCTAAATTTTGAACCGGTTCCTGAATCACTTAGTTGAGAATTTACTGTATGTGCTTCTGCAAAAGGTCTAGAATCACTTGATACACATATAACTCCAACTAAAGCGTCATCATCATCATAGAAAGGGGTGTTGGTTGCCACAGCTAAAAACCTATCCCCTCTCTTATTTTTCACTGGAATCTGCCCGGTCCAACTTTCACCAGCTGCCACACGATGCACAATGTTACTAGCCACAGAACTGTCTCTAGGATCTGTTAGTAGCTCGATGGCATCCTGCCCTAGAGCCTCTGCAGCTGAGTATCCATAAAGTTTCTCGGCACTTTTATTCCTACATCAAATAAACATAATCTTATATTCTGAATAAGCATACTGGAAGAATTCAGCATAGATACCTTAACAAAAAAACAAAGTTCCCAATACCAATCACTTACAATAAGAATCTTGTGGGTTGATCATTACAAATTCATGTATGTGAACTTCATATCTTTAGGCATTCGATAGTTAAATGTGTTATTTAGCATCATCATTTAAATGAAGTCTTAACTTCAACTATAAATAAATTGCGGAAAACACCACCATTCAGTAAATGTCTAAATTTGGAAAGTACAGATGAGGTGAGTTCAACTAACTAACTAACCAGTAAATTATCCGAAAATTGAGATCAAATATATGAACTGACTGCCCCATTGACTGCAATATATTGAGATACTGCTTATCTGTGAGCTTCACTGCAGCCGGTCCATGGCTTCCGCCGCCACGGCCGCCGCCGGCAGTCCACGAGTCCGTACTATGACTCTCCCTCTGCAGAGGAGAAGAATGGCGGAATGTGGCTGAGCCCTTCTTCCACGCGGCCACCGCATTCGCATCTCCCCCGGCACCGGCGGTCTTCCACCGTGGCACCCGCTGCGGCGAAATGGAGTGGGACCTCTGCTTCTGTCGACGATCAGCCGCCATGATTTCAGCTGTGGAAGTAGTGATCAGCTTAGACATCTCGTGCTTCAAGTGGGCATGCCCTAATTCTAATTCTTGAATCTTCTTCAGCAGCTCCTCAGCTGGCGGCGCCGCCGAAGATGACGCAGCTGCTGATTGTTCGCTACTGCTCTCCATAATTCTCGGGACACTTGAAAAATCAAATCTCCTAAATTTCTAAAATATTCACCGCAGTACTACAATCCGTCGAAACCCTTTACACCCCCCAATAAATTCCAACCCTCTGAAAACCTGCGAATAATCTAATCACAGAATAATACCAAGACTTCAACTAAACACGAAGCAAAATCAGATTCCTCAACTCCTTTTATCTCTCTCTCCCCCTCTCCCTCCCACTGTTTATATGCAACGAATGGATCTATGACTAAGATTGCCAATGTCTGCCCTTATTCAGAATAAAAAAATTCCCTCATTGCAACACTAATTTGTGCTTATGTGAATAATGTGCAATCAAAATGAATAAAAATATGATCTTTTTCGAGAGTTTAAAAACTACAGCTTTGGCTTTTTCCTCTCTCTATTTTCTGTCACTCAACCTTTTCAGATTTGTTCTCATCACCCTCATAGCTCCTGATTCTCTCTCTCTCTTAAACATCCTGACTTTCTCTCTCTAAACTGTATTACTTTCTGTGAGCTCTAAGCTTTAGGGGCGGTTCTTGGTTTTAGTTATAATATTGTACAGATTTGACCTCCATTTTTCAGTCTCCTTCTCCAAAATGGAGCGTGTGATACACGACCCAATCAAACATCGAATAAGTGATGGGCCATCAGTGCGTGTATTTCACGGTACCTTCCGAGCGTCAGGCATCAATTTCTTCTTCAGCCTTTTTCTTTTAAAAAAGGTATAAACAATTAACAACCAGCTCCAATCAATTTCATTATTTAAATGCTAGATGTATTTACTACTAAAATTTTAAATTTATTTTTATTTCGAGCGTGAACTTTTGTTTCATATTGTCTTCATCCAAAAGTATCCTCCCATTTTAGTTGAATATGGGTACTTTATTATTAATCTCAATAAATATCTGAGAGGAATAAACAGGTGCCCGAAAGAAAAAAACAAAAAAGATTGCCCATTCAAAATTTTTCGTTATTTCAATAAGGATTTACTAAATGATTTATCTAATTTTTACAATCAACGACAACGAGTTTTTATAATTTTAGAATTTCCAAAAAAATCTCTTTTTCTTTTCTCTTTTATGAGTGAGTTCAGCCCACCTAATTAATGGCCTAATAAATTACAATATTTTTGTCCATTTCTAACAGTTACGACATTAAAATAGCAATACCAGATAAACAGCATACAATACAACCATTGGATGAATAACTATATTGTTTCTAGTTTCATATTTATATGTTTCTAATGCAAATGTATTTTCAAACTTGAAAATGTACAGTCTTGCCATGATCTTTTCATGCGTAAATGCCAACTCGATCACCCTAACTTTAGATCTTTTCACATTTTAATTATTTGTTGTGTATTTTCTTGTAGTTTATGTGAAATTCTCATCCTACATAATATAGGACCGTAATATTGTATTTCACCATATTTTTTGTCTTTTCAATTTATGACAAACAAAGACTTAATTTATTGTAAAGTTATTATTAGTTTGATTTTCTGGAATATCTTTCCTTTATATATAGTAGTTATAATTAATTGTAAAATTCACAGAATGTGCACAATACTAGTCATTAAAGTATATTAATTGGTAGAGTTTGTTTTTTATTAGTGGCATTTATTAATAGAGGGCTTAAAGTTTGGTAATCTTAATTTTTAACTGCAAGTTTCATTTCAGAAATTTTAGATAGAATAATTCCACGCTAATAATTCTTAGTGATGTGACATATTTATAACTTTGCAACAATTATTATAAATAAAACTACTCCTTTTAGAAAGACTAGCAGAGATGACGTGCGTTGCACGTCTAACATGTCAATTAATATGAATTATTAGCTTATTTATATAAAGTAATGTATATTTCATATTTTTTTTAATTGTTATTAAAGATTTTTATTATCAAAGTTGGATTGAAATATTGGACCACCAATATACACATTTTGATATTTTAACATAGGTCATATTGTTTCTTATGTTCTAATATGATGAATCATAAGTCAGAACCATTATCTTAAGGTATTTTAAAATTTATTATTTTTAATTCATTTTTACATAAATGGAAAACTTTTGTAAGAAAATATTTCTTGTTTTGGAGGTTTTCCTCTTTCTTCGGTTGATGAGTTGATAGATTTATGAGGTGATCATTATTTTGTTAAATATTATGATGTAATTTATGTCATGTTTATACTAAAATTATTATTTATTTATATTTTTATTATAGTTCTTTAGAATTAAGAGATTATTTGGGCTTCTCTAGATAAAATATATGGCACCTTGACTAAGTATAATGTTAGAATTGTAATTTGATTCAATAATTGATTATTGTTATCAAACTCAAGTTTAATTTTTAAAAAAAAATAATGAAATAAAATTCATATCTTGGTACGTATGACTTTGTTTTGAAAAGGAAACGTAACCAAATCGTTAAGACGTCCCGGAAAAGGCAAACATAACAAGCTCGGAAGGACTAAGGGAGTAATAAAATATATGTGTTTCTCCAACTATATAATAATTTACATTATGTATTTGATACTTAGTCACGAATTTGATTAAATGATTCTTGGCTCGTATTCTTTTTGGGATGTCCTAATTTTACTTGCTCGTTTCTCTTTTAGGACACCTTTATTACTCACAGTACTTAAAATACTCTATCCATCCCTTAAATATAAGCATGAGAGAGTGTCATGTGTTTTAATAAAATTGAAATGATTATATTATTGAGTGGAGAAGAGGTACGTAAATAAGATGAAAGTTGGGGATAAACAGTTAAAGTATTTTTCATATAAATGGTATGTGGCTATATTTCAGGGAGAGGGGAAGTAATACATATTCATATCATCAATTTTACACTTCTTTTCAACCCACCTAAAATCATGTGCCCAAAAGAAATTAGAAAATAATAATGAAACACAGAAAATATTAGATTTCTTATATATATAATCAACATACTAAAATATATCATTGCCAATAATTAAATATGTAATATAATAAACAAATTAGGTGTCGTACTTTATTTATTAGAGTATACTTGTTAATGATTGATATTTTATCATATACGAACTTTATAGAAATATAACCTAAATATATATAAATAGATAGATCCACGATGAAGACGAAACATTAAATATTTTTTTCCCTATCAAATAAAAAAAAATTAAATTGAAAAAATGATTAGAATTAGTTATTATATAATTTTGACAAATTAATTTTTAATGATTATTATATTATTTATTAGCACAACACATCTACATATCATTTTAATATAAATATGTCATGGACAAATTAAATTTTA
>JAYJMF010358744.1:0-10250 GCA_036873715.1 Salvia sclarea | reverse complement strand
CTAGTACATACGAAAGCATTTCAAATTTGGAGAATCAATCTGGACCATCCATCAATCCAGATCAATGGATCAGATTGAATCCTAATTAACATTTTCAGGAGGGATCTAAATGATCCCCTCCATATATATATATATATTCTATCCTATTTCTTTTAAAAAAAAATCAACACAAT
This sequence comes from Salvia sclarea, assembly GCA_036873715.1. Lineage (NCBI taxonomy): Eukaryota > Viridiplantae > Streptophyta > Magnoliopsida > Lamiales > Lamiaceae > Salvia > Salvia sclarea. Next base: position 10,077 of record JAYJMF010358744.1, on the reverse strand, counting down.
TAATACTTCAATTTGAATCCATTTCCTGAGGCGGAAAACGACAAAAAAATACAGCGGCGTAATACTACTTTGAAGCAAGAAAAGTGGAATGATCATCCCTGATTCTCCCACCTATCCAAAAACCGACCTAAAAATTCACGAATTCTGTATCAATTTATACCCTAATTAATCGCCAGTATAAAATCAACAAAGTGGAAACTAATGAATTCCATCTTCCGAAATCCAAACTATCCTACACCAATTTCTTCAATTCATCACGGGATCTGTATCGGCGCAACCACCTGCATTGACTGGATCGCATCCATCTCCGGCATGTTGAGCGGCGGCAGCGAGAAATGGCTGTACGTCGAGCTCCCTCTCCTCATCTCCTGCATCGTCAGGAGCGCCGCCACCGTGTTCCGGAATATCCCCTCCCCCGGCACCGCCGCCGCCGCCGCAGCCTCCTCCTCCCTCTCCGACGGCGGAAACACCGATTCGATGGTGCTCTCGCACTCTTTCACCAGCTTCGAGATCAGATCCGTCGTGAAGAACGGCTGCTGCAGAACTTTCTGGATGAACGGCAGCCGCAGCACTCCGCCGGTTCTCTTGTCGTATTTCTTCAGGATCTTCGCCAGACCTGCTCGCACAGGTAATTAATTCCCTTATTTTGAACTCGTTCTCATTCGGTTGATGAGAAATTGATGATTTGAATTGAGTTTTTTCATGAATAAATTTATGATAATGTGTTTACCTGTGTAGTTGATGTTGCTGTAGTTCATTAACAGAACCATTTCGCCGTGAAAGTTGACGATGTCTTTCCTGATTTTGGCCATTTGCTCTTTGAATTCCGTCTCCGACGCCTCACTGCCGTTAGGTCCCCATTTCTCCATCACCTTCTTTATTCTCTGCGGCAATTCCTGCGTTCATTTTTTGATTTCAGATTAATTTTATTTAATTTCATTTAAAATTGGTTGCGAAGTATAATAAATATTGAGGATTAAAGTAAGCTGTACAGAGTGATGGCTATTTTATGATCAATGTAGATTGATATAATAATCAAAAGAGATTATCCGAAAATCCGGATTTAAAAAAAAAAAAAACACTTGTTTTGAAAGAAATACTCAATTTTCGCACCATATTCATGTCAGAGTCGATAAAAATTGACTACTTCTTTGTCACCATCTAAATTAACCAAATCGGATCACATTTTCAATATTTATGTTAAATTGAATACTTTTATTTTTTTTATTCAGGTAAAATACATCCTCAACTCACGCCCTGAAAAGAGAAATTGTGAAGAAGAGGAAGAAGAAATTGAGGAAACCTTGTGGCGGATGACGAAATCCTCCTCTTGCTCCATGAAGAAGGCGTTGAACTTCTCGATCTCAGCGTTGAGCAAATACACGAACTCCGCCTCCGCCCTGCCGCAGTGAAGCGATCGATTGAGCGACGGCGGCGCCGACGAGATCAATTTCACCAGCTTCTTCAGCTTCTTATACGACAAGTACTTATCCCTCCACTCCGGTAGACTCTCCTCTATCTGCTGCTTCAATCTCTTCCCAAACTTCATATCAATCAATCAAATAGATATTTCCGCAGCAATGTCGTCAAATTCAATCCTCTCTCTCTCTCTCTCTCTCTCTGTGATTGTGTGTGTGTGTGTGCGTGAAGGAGGGAATTAGGTGGCTTTATTGGAAAAAGATAGAATATCTAAAGAGCATATGCTTGGCGTGATGAAGTGGCGTTTAAAAAAGGTATAGAAGGACCGTTGAAGTCTGAGAATTCCCAGCATATTCGTCTCGCTACAGTCATTAGCAAGCACAGTTAATGACTTTTTATGCCCTCATTAAATCTTGTTTAATTGCCTCTAACCATCTTTTAATTTGCCAACACCGACTCACTCTATAAAATAGAACACTTGTGGAAATGTCTGCATCTTTTATGCCCCGTTAAGTGGTTATTTGGATAATCATATTTTAATTACATGACAACTACAATTGGTTGCTAATTAAATTAATCTTCTTCCTCTTTATTTTCTTTTTTTATTGTTACTGAAGATAGATAGAAAATTACACTAGCATAAAGACTACATGGATCGAAGAGGAAGGACTTTTCATCCTATAATTAAAATAATGATTTAGAAGAGAATAATTCCTAGGAATCTCCCACGGCAATGGAAAATTTACTACATATGACCTGGAACACTTAACGCCACGTCGCTTTTACGACTTGGGGACTATTTTGGAAATACAGTAAGTGACGAGGGTATAATGGGGAATTGGTCTTCCCTCTTCCATTCGAAAAGATGAAAATAAGAAAAAATAGAATTTATTCGAACGATAAATAATTGGATGAACAGATTTCAACAAGAACGGCGCCGTTTGTGGGGCTGTCTTACGTTATCCGAAATTCTCTTTAGTTTTTTTTTTTTTTTTTTTTTTTTTTTTTTTTTTTTTTTTTTTTCAGGTAAGAAATTTAAGTAGTTAAACCTCAACTAAAACCCTCACTCCATTCTTGCAATGCATCAGCAAGAATGTCTGTCACAGCGAAAACCCCACGAATTTATCTCAGCTCCGAAAATTCAAATCCCCAATTTTCCCGACCGCCCAATTCTAGGAGTCAGAATTTTGTGCAGATAATCTCTAGAAACAATCAATGTTCACTCAGGAAAAGCCACCACAATTCTCTTTTAAACTCGAGCTCATCATTCACAGCTGACCCCAACTCTTATTTAACACAGCTATGCACGCAAAACGAGCTCAATCAAGCCGTAAACGTCCTCGCTTCTGTGGGGAAAGAGCTCCCAACTGATATAGAGGAAGAAACCTTCGTATCTTTGGTAAGGTTGTGCGAGTACAAGAGGGCGTCTAATGAAGGTTCGTTTATTTACTCTTTAGTATCGAATTCGATTACCCATTTGAGTTTGAGACTGGGAAATGCGCTCTTGAGCATGTTTGTGAGGTTGGGGAATCTGGGTGATGCGTGGTATGTGTTTGGGAAAATGGAGGAGAGGGATTTGTTTTCTTGGAATGTCCTGATTGGTGGGTATGCAAAGAACGGATTTTTAGACGAGGCGATTGAGTTGTATGGGAGGATGTTGTGGCTTGGTGGTGCTGGGGTTAAGCCTGATGTGTATACTTTCCCTTGTGTGTTGAGGGCTTGTGGTGGTTTGAGGAATTGGGAGTGGGGAAGGGAGATTCATGGTCATGTTTTGCGTTTCGGGTTTGAGGGTGATGTTGATGTTGTGAACTCCTTGATCACTATGTATGTCAAGTGTGGGGATCTGTGGAATGCCAGGATGGTGTTTGATAAGATGGATAGGAGGGATAGGATCTCGTGGAATGCTATGATCGCGGGGTGCTTTGAGAATGGGGAGTGTTTGGAAGGGCTGCGTTTGTTCTTCTCCATGAGGGAGTGCTGCTTTCATCCGGACTTGATGACCATGACTAGTGTGATTGCTGCGTGTGAGGTCTTTGGTGACGAGAAGCTTGGGAAGGCGGTTCATGGGTACGTTGCAAAGATGGAATTTGGGGATGATGATGCAGTAGGTAACGCGTTGATACAGATGCATTCGAGTTTTGGGAGGTTGAGTGAAGCAGAGAAAGTTTTCGCTGGGATTGAGTGTAAAGATGTGGTTTCTTGGACATCAATGATCACAGGTTATAACAACAATGGGTTTGCTAGCAAGGCTGTCGAGACTTATAAACAGATGGAGCTCGAGGGTGTTGCTCCCGATGAGATCACTATTGCTGGTGTTTTATCTGCCTGTGCTTCTTTAGGTATGCTAGATATGGGAATTAAGCTTCATGAGTTGGCTAAAAAGACGGGGCTTATAGGCTATCTTATGGTGGCGAATGTTCTTATAGATTTCTACTCCAAGTGTAAATGCATTGACAAGGCTCTTGATGTCTTCCATCAGATTCCTGACAAAAATGTAGTATCTTGGACATCGATTATTCTAGGGCTCCGGATCAATAACAGAAGCTTCGAAGCATTGATTTATTTTAGGCAAATGCAAATCAGTCTAGAGCCGAATGAAGTTACCTTGCTCTCTGTGCTCTCTGCGTGTGCTAGGATAGGAGCACTCATGTGTGGGAAGGAAATCCACGCACACGTGCTGAGGAGTGGATTGGCATTCGAGGGTTTTCTACCCAATGCACTCCTCGACATGTACATCCGTTGTGGGAGGATGGTGCCCGCAAGAAACCAGTTCAAGACACAGAAACAGGACGTTGCTTCTTGGAACATTTTGCTCACTGGCCATGCTGAGAGGGGTCAAGGCGCCCTGGCCATGGGGTTATTTGAAGAAATGATTGGATCAGGAGTAAGGCCGGATGAGATCACGTTTATTGCTTTACTATGTGCTTGCAGCCGGTCGGGGATGGTAAGGGAAGGGATGCAGTATTTCCACAGCATGGAAACTGACTATTCCATCACTCCAAATATGAAGCACTATGCTTGTGTTGTGGATTTGCTGGGCCGTGCAGGGAAGCTTGACATTGCGTATGAGTTCATCGAAAAGATGCCTATGTCACCGGATCAGGCTATATGGGGAGCATTGCTAAACGCGTGTAGGATCCACAGAAGGGTTGATCTTGGTGAGATAGCCGCTAAGCATATATTTGGGATGGATAACCGGAGCGTGGGTTATTACGTTCTGCTATGTGATTTGTATTCTGACAGTGGGAAGTGGGACGAAGTTGCTAAGTTGAGGAAATCAATGAGAGAGATGGGGCTTACCATTGATCCCGGCTGCAGTTGGGTGGAAGTGAAAGGGAAAGTCCATGCTTTCCTCTGTGGTGACAGCTCCCACCCCGAGATGAGAGAGATAACGGGTGTTTTGCAAGGGTTTTATGCGAAGATGAAGGCGGCAGGTCATAGTGATCCAGAAAGAAGCTTTGCAAATGAAGTCGAAGCTTCAAAAGCTGACGTTTTCTGTGGCCACAGCGAGAGGCTGGCCGTTGCATACGGACTCATAAACACTTCCCCTGGGATGCCTATTTGGGTCACCAAGAATCTCTACACGTGTGAGAGCTGCCACAACACGATGAAATTCATCAGCAAGACTGTTCGGAGAGAGATTTCTGTTCGAGACACTGAGATTTTCCACCATTTCAAGGATGGGAGCTGCTCCTGTGGAGACGAGGGATATAGGGGGAATTGAGATATCTTCATAGTTTTATTTATGCGCTGAGAAGTGAGAAGACGCGAAAAGAAATTGAAGATCCTAAATTTGGTAAGTGCATTAAAAAATTCAGCTTGTATATTTGTATGTGTAGAACTATGAAGATGGATGCATATATGTGTATCTTCCTTTCAGTTCAATAGTCATCTCTGTAAAATTTGTTGTAGTTCAAGAATCACATGATATATACAGACAGATTTCAGTTTACACATCTTGCACCATGTGTTTCATTACTCTGAATATACTTCAAGAAATACAAAGTGAGATATCAAACAACAAGCTGTTATTACATACATATATTTTCACAAACCACAAACCAATGGAAAAAAGAGAAAAAGAGAAAAAAGAATCACACCAATTATTTTGGTCAGGAGAGTTTGCCTCTCAACAAATAACACACACATATAACCTAACCACATGCACAACCTAAATCCTCACCGCTTTCTTGATTGTTTTGATGGATGATTTCATGAAGCTTTTTCTGGCTGCAATGCTCTCATCTGCATCATTATCATCAAGCACCAAGGGCATTCTTCTCATACAGTCCACTCTCTTTTTCACGCCTTCCAATAGAAGAGAGGGCGAAGATGGTATGCGCCGGAATGCCCGGGCACTCTCTGACCTCGCAAGTCCCCTTTCCTTCCCGATTTTGTCTCGCCTAGCTTTCTCATCAGGGCTACTCACTCCTCCTGCTCCTTTACTGGGTGAAGCTGATTCCTTTGCTGTTGTTTTCTGTGGCTCAACTCTGTAGGGTGGGTTCTTGAAGGGTGTGTTGACATTTGCCATGCTTTTGTCATTCTCTTTATCTTCTTCCGAGTGCTCGTCACATACATCCCGGGGGGCGAATGGCTTGCCATCCACAGTCTCTGTGCACAATGATTTCCGAGCCCTTGAATCTTTGTTATTATCTGTGTGGGGATAGATCATGTTCAACTTCTGGATTAGTTCATCTGTCTTGGAGGTTCCTTTTCCATCGGTGACTTGTGTATTTACATCTGCATCCTCCTGCGTGTTTTCAAGCAGAAACTGCATCCATTTCTCTATATTCCCTTTCCCACGCCGTCTCCTGCTTTCTTCGTCCTCCTCTTCCTCCGTTTCATGGGGACACGGGAACTGGATGTCGTATACCTTCCCTCCATCTTCAATCTCCAACTTTTCAAGCCTTTCTTCAACTATGTACTCATCTTCTCGAGTAAGACTGTCTCTGGTTTTCTCTAGATCAGGCTTCAAGATTTTAATTTTAGTAGTTTCCTTCCCACCTTCGAGTTGTTCTTCTTCTTCTTCCTCCTCAACCCCTCGTTCCTTATTTGGCAGTGGACTCTCTGTCGAAGCCCTCTGCTCCTCCTCCAAGAACTTCCTCAGCTCCTTGTGTGAATGAGCAGCGGATTTGATTTCGGGCAAACACAGAAGAAGAGTGTTCATTGCAGTTTCTGCGCATATAGCTTCATTCTCTTCCATTTCTTGCTGCATATTCAGCTCACTGTCTTGCAAACACAGAGTAATCTTGTCGTCGTCATCCTCTTCAACAAGAGTATCGCTCGTTCTTGATCTTTTCCTTGCCTGCTCCCATTCGGGTCTTACCTGTTTCTCGAGCTCATCTCTCTGTTTATGCTTCACATGAAGCTCTCTCTCAGCAGAATCGCAGATTGCTTTCTGAGCTTCAAGCCTAGCCATGAGAGCACTAGCTGCTGCTTGATTCAGCCTCACTTGTTCCTTATAAACGACGCTTCTGCAAGAAGAAAGATACACGAACAAATCCAGTTAACGACTTTGGCTCTTAATGATCTTACTCATGGACACAATTTTTTTGATTTTGAACTAACTTACTGGTGCATGGCGTCTCTGATCATCTTCTCCAGCATTACTCTGTAGGAAGACTGAGACTCTGCTAGCCTTCGACACTTCTCTGCCCGCCTCCTTTTCCTGACCAGCACCAGCTCCAGTTCTTGAATAGAAAGCTTATCTTCCTCAGTCTTGTGCTGCAACTCACATGCTTCGTTGTCTAATCTTTGTATTTCTGCTTGCATCTTTGATGCCTCCTCTCTCTGCTTCAAAGAATCTCTGGCCATGACAATGGCTTGATACGGGTCGGTCTCCATCAGCGTGCTCTCATTTTCTTTCGAAACCAGTTGGCCTTTCTTGACAGATGCTACACGATCAAAGACAAACATTAAGAGAAAAACAAATTTACTAATTCATTTATAATTAAGAAGTTTGTTTCTCATTTGGTACTAACCTACTATAGGAGTGTTGGATCTAGGCTGTCTGTTGTGATCGAGTGATTTTAGAGGGGCATCAAACGACTCTCGTCGTGTCTGAACAACTGCAGCTGGAGCAAGACCTAATCTACCCTCTGCCTCCAAGAAATGTTGGGGGAAAATGTGGGAATCAACTGTCTGTGAAGCATTCAGTTCTTCACTTTCGCCCTCATGAAACAACCATGAAAACGCCCTGCGCCTGGAATACAGACAACAAACAACGAGCCTATTATGTATCCCGTCACAGGATTTTGACAACTTCACTAGTACTAATGTAATGCTACCAACCTGAAATCTGAGTTAGACGAGGCGAAGATGGACAAGAACTGGTTAATGGAGATGCCTACTTGCAAATCCCACCAAGGAATCAGAAATTCTAGCTTGTTATGCTTTCTTCTACACACTTGCCATTGCAAGATTCTGAGGTTGCTTGGAACAGTCAATCCTCCTCCTACAAATTTCAGCAGCATCACAGTTTCAAAATCAACACAACTAAAGTGATCCTAATTCTACAATAACAAAATGGGCTTAATTAAATAGAAATTACTTGAGCAAGGAAACCAATGATCAATATCCCATGCAAGAGGGGAAGCAGCATCAGCATGAAAATACAGAACATTGCCATACGGATCCACACGAATAATTTCTGGGTCGAAACCGGCATTCCTGAAGATTACAGGATAGTGATGAATAACAAGAAAAAAGGCGCTAATTTTGTGCTTCAATAAAATTTAAAATGAAGGGATGATATGGGAAAACTGCATTTTGCATCATTACCCAAGATGGTTGAGCTGTTTCCAAAGGAGATTCAAGAAGATCTTGGGCTTCGTCGTAGGTTTCGCTTTGGGGTCGGTCAATGGAAACATATCATCCAATACCGTTGATCTTGCATCCTGCATTCCCAAAACAAATGAAAGATATTTTCAAATAATATTTAGCTAGTGAAACATTTCTAACAAACAGCACAAATGTACACTTAAAATCGGAATTTCAAGAACTCAAGCTTTAAGAAGGGTAAAGTAGTCGATAATTTTCAAAGTATAAGACGCATTTGCAGAGTTCATAGATCCAATTCTTTCTATTTTCCTGAATTTCAAGAATATCTATTAATCTAAATAAGCCCTAGTCAACTTCACCTCCAAATCAACAGTTTTCTTTGAGGAAAAGAGGTATTTTCATTGAGGAAATTTCGATTCTTTAACAAATTTACCCTGTCCTAAATTGGAGTTGTAAACAAGAATCCGAAGTGAAAAACACGAATCAAACAAAAACTTGATAGAATTGCACCACGAATCCCTAGAATAATAAATTGCCCCCCTTTCTGCAATCTGAAGAACACAATGTCCACTACAATTCCCTAATTTCAACAACGGTCACAACGCTCACATCAATCGATAAGCTCATATCAACATTACCTCTTGCTGAATCAAAGCATAAGGCGTGAAGGTGTAGGGCGGGCCATGGCTGAAGGGGCCGAAACTCCGATCTCGGCAGAGCTTCGCGAAGGCTCTCGGGTAGCCGAGGCCGCCGTCGACCGCCATTTCTTCCTCGCTGAACACGAAATCGTTCGCCATTAAAATTTCTGCAATTCTGGGTAAGGATAAAAACAGAGTGTTCTCTTATGAGAGGAAGAGAAGGAGAATTGAAGATAACAAAATTTAACGGTCGTTTCGGAATTTAAAAAAAAAAAGAAAAAGATTATTTCTTCAACTTTTTTCAAATAGTTGGTAGCGCAACGGCTATATGAGCTGACCCACACCTCATTAAAAACGCTACCACTTCTCATTTAAAGCTAAGTAGGTGAGGAAATTACGAGTTTGCCCTTGGGAAAGGAATTTATGTTGAATCTTTGATGGTAATTATTGAAAGATTTGAGGGAATAATAATACTAAGAGCTTAATTGTGTTCTAATGTTTGCATTTTGAAGTCGGGAAGGGTAGAGAATAATGATGTGTAGCATCATAGTGATTTGAATGTGGAATAAAATAGTTGATAAAGTTTAAAGAGGCCTTCTAATTTTTGGCATCAACTGCAAGGAATTGAACCATGGTCCCCTTTTCGTGGATTGGCTCTTTTATTTTAATTTCTTACATTTATCTTGATTTTGTGTTATTTCGATTTATTGCGGAGATTTGCTTATACATTATGAATAAGTAGAATTTATGAAAGGAATATGCGATGGGAAGTTGATGTTGTACATGTAATCAGATATTTTAAGTCTAATATCTTCCGGCTCTAGATTTCACACTATAACATAGCGAACCATTTTTTTTATTCTATTTTATTTTTTTGAGGTGAGACTTGTTGGATTTTCATTTATACCCTAAAAGGAGGGAGTATGAATATGACGTGAAATTAAAATTAATTAAAGTATTAAGTATGTGTAAACTATGGATATATTTAATTTATAAATAAACATATGAGAAAGTGAGAGACAGTGGGGATGTCAGTCAAATGATGCCGCTTTAAATTCCAAGATATTAGGTTCAAAAGAGAAGTACGTGAATCTCTTAAAATTGGGACAATTAACTCTATTTAAGCATAGGCCAAATTACCCACACAAAAGAATGAATAAATATTTTCATATACACATATAGATGAATTATACATGGATAGTAGTAAAATTCCCCCCCCCCCCCACATTTAATTTATAAA
>JAYJMF010358734.1:0-10251 GCA_036873715.1 Salvia sclarea | reverse complement strand
TATATATATCGAATGGATATATTCTTCTAATTAAATATATAACATACTATTATTTTATATAATTAACCTTTAAATTAAATTATAATAAAGTTATAATAGATAATTCATATTTTATCACACCGACTCTTTTTAATAGATTACAAATACAGTTGAAACTTATCTTTGTTGTTCAATTTATAGCCAACTTATGACCTGCAAAAATTTGCATTTACCGCCGCAAACTGATTTTACATCGTAAAATAAATAAATCAAAATAATAACCCACTACACATTCTTGATCCGTTCAAACGGTGTTATTACCTCTGAAGATATAAGAATGTGTTACAATGAAAATAGATTATCTGCTTATGATTCTATTTTCAATATTAATTTGTTGCATTTTACAACTAAGTACTTTTTTGGGGGTACAATTGATTAAGTTATAAGTACCTTAGTGGTAGTTCAACCTACAAAATATTGGCAGATCATTATAAGAATTTATACTGGCGTTCAGAGACGACGACCTAAGCAAATACGTAGATAAATAGGATTAGAAATTACTCATTAAGTTTTTGAGTTGTTAAAAGAACAGATATGTATTTTCGTCTGTTTCATGGTTATATATAACACATCGAAGTTAGTAATGATGTAACTCATGGAGGAGGGTTGATTAGTTTAGGAGGGATAACTCATAAATATTACTCCATATAAATCATTATTTAGCCAATAAAAAGAATGTAACGTAGAATTATTTTTTCTTAGAGTGAAAGAAAAACTGTCAAACAAATCATAAATTATGTCCAAAAATTTAATTACAATACGATTTTTAGATTTTGGCAATTAAATACTTGAATTTTCAATGTTTTTTTAATTGGGGTTCAAGCCACTTTTCAGATGGACGAAAATCCAGCTCGGTGCTAATTTTTCTCATGTGGACTTACAAAATTCCATGTCAAACGTCGTTATTTCTCACAAACAATCGGTGATGAGTTAGATTTCCGTTCACCTGAAAAATTGTATGAGTCTCAATTGCAAAAATATTGAAAAATCGGATATTTAATTGACAAGATCCAAAAATCGTATTCTAATTACATTTTAGGTATAATTTGTTATCTAATTAGTACTTTTCCTTTCTTAGAAATGGTTTAACAACCTAATAGTGCCCTTACACATAACCTACTTGATAGTATCAAAATAAAAGAGAAAAGAATTGTTCGAGATTGCGAATTTGTTAAAATTGTGTGTATACACTCGACAAGAGTCCTATGGAAAGAAGTATGAATCAAAATCATTCATAGAGAAAGACGTGTACTATTGCTAGAAAGTTCTACAATCAAATAAAATAAAAATAAAAGTAGATTGGATAAAGGATTTTATACATATGTGATGATAAATGAATGGCCACGCCCTTTTAGAAAACACTACTTTTCACTGCTATGATTGAAATACTTCATGTCTCTATTTTCAAGAATCTATGTATTATTTGATGGTGATATCTTTTAGCTCAAAAGCTTGAATATTTTAAACATTAATATAGTATATGAAACTATATTGAATACGTATTCTGTATATCTTATTTCTGATTGTTAAGAGGTTATAAATAAAAGCTAGACAATGTCATTTTATTAATCTCACGGGTGATACTGGTTAATACTAGCTTCTACAAGAAATTTATGTCAAGATTCACATTAATGGACAAAAATATAATTTTAAAAAATAAAACTTAATTACAAATATTAGTAGACATTTGGCCCTTCTGAAAAGTGCCCTCGTACGTGTGAAACTCGAAGTCTCGCAAACGTTTGTGTAAATGTAATTGTGTGAAGATATCGAACAGAAACTCGTTGTAATTATGGGCATTTATTGTGATTAATGGGTATCCCTTATTAGTTAGTACTGTAAAAATAAGTATGTCTAATTAGGAAATTAATTATACTAGTATTAATTGACCGAACATTATCTCGAAATGGTAAAATCTTGAAAGCTGCGGACTGGCGAAAATAAGGATGGACCATACTTTTATGTTGCGTCCAATGGTTAAATGAATTTTCTACCAAATGCAAGTTTTGACAGGATGAATTTAGCACAACCCCCTACCGACAGCCAACAGATGAACTTTCATCCAATACAAATATCCTTTACACATCCCAACTCCAAATTGAATTATCGAAACACGCAGTAAAATTAGTAAATATGAAGCATTGAATTGAATTATTGAATTTGTAGACTGATGATATAATATGAAGCATTGTTGACTATATGGCCCAAATTAAAGCTACCAAAAAAGCGAAATGTGAACACATTTTTTTGCACAAATAGAACTCAACACCTCAAACATTAGAAAATACTATACGCTAACAATATGCTAGATCCACACGAGGAACAATTTACAAGCCACCACAAATCATTTGAAAAAGAAAAACACACAATATCAAAACTAATAAGGAAATATTGCAAGTCTTAAAATTTGGCCTCATAACGGTCGCCTAAAATCATAGGATCTATAGCACAATACGTGCTTCACCTGCCTCTTCAAACACTTCAAACTTTCATGGTATATACAAGTATAAAACTTTCAAATCTCACCACGACAATTGACCGGGAAAAATATTACCAGCTAATGCTCGTGTATCTTTATGCTATGAGGCTGTGACTTGTTCCTCCCGAGCAGAGTTGGTCACACGAAGGACAGCTTGAGCACTTAAAGGCGAAAGCTTAGATTGGCAGAAGTCCTCCCAAGATGCTATAACAGGTTGCTCGGGTACAGCAGTTGGTTCTGGGACTTGAGATTGCTCCAGTAAAGCAGTTGGTTCTGGGACTTGAGATTTTTCGTATGCAGACTGCAGCTCTAACAACAGAGCACGGGCTGCATCCCTAGACTCGGGAAGCCGGTCACTGAGCTGGGATGCACCTATTACAATCAGTTTGTCTATACCAAATTCTTCAATTCCATCAATTCCCTGCAAAGAATCCACAAAAGGATATTTACATCTTTAGGGGGAAGAATGGGAAACAGGACTGCTCTATCAATATCTAGAAAAACACACACACACACACAAAAAACAACAGGAAAACACACACACACACACAAACAAAACAACAGTAAAAGAATGAAAACACATTACAGAACACACCATGTCTAAGAGTTCTTACCAGCCGTGGGACACTTCGAGAAATACAGATAGAAGCCTTAGCTCGAATACGAGGATTCCTATGCTTAACATAAGGTTGCAACTTGGGCAACAACAAAACGGGAGAAACCCAGCTTGTCAAGGCTACCAAAGCACCTTCAGCTGCCTCACAAACGAATTTCTTGTCTTGTGAAGATTTGAGGAGAAGTTGAACAAGCTAACAAGAAAGTCAAAAATGGAAAATTAACAATTGAAATCTGCAAAGTAATGATATCCAAAAGAGGACGGTTCAGAAGAAGCACAAGTGGATAGTTATAGCATAAATAAATTTGGATAAAGTATACTACCAAAGGATCCAATGAATCAATGATGCTGTCTTTATATGCTTTGAAAAGGTCTGCAGAAGTCATAATTGCAGTTTTGCAGACAGCACTTCTTGGATTCTTTAGGGATTTCACAACTAAGGAGATGACTTCATCCCTGGTATAAAAAACCAATGAGTCAAAACTAAGAGCCTTAGAGTAGTGGGATAACATTATTCTGCCAAACCAAATAGAATATAATACTTACAACATACTAACAATAGCTTCCTTGTGAAATATAGACAATCGACGAACATTGTTCAGTGCATCACACACTGTAACCCAGTCTTTGGAGCCAAGTCCTGATAAGAGTACCTGGAACAAGAGTGCAAGATAATTTTAACATCCTGCCCCATAATTTCTTTAAGGAGCATCATGATATAGAGACATCTCAGTGATTGACATCTGCTTCAAGACAAAGTCCTGGTGAGCCTGTAAAGATTAATAGAGACACCCTTACCTTCAGACAATCATCCGCATCTTCTACATCTTTCAAATCCTCAGACTCAATGTACTCTACTTCTATAGTTGTCACTGCTTCAGAATTTTCTGCTTCGTCTATCTTAACGGAAGTGCAAACTACTGCGGCCATCCCTTTCCTTTGCCTTTCTTCAGAGTTTTCGCTCACACCTTCAACCTGAGCTTTTATGATGCTTCCATTGTTGAAGCTTCCATTTATCCTCTGAGACTCAGGTGCATTATTCTCTCTGACAGCTATCTCAGACATTATGAGAGCCTGAAGCAACAACAATAAAAGAATTTAGTCGAGTTCAGAAAAGTAAACATAAGAAATATGATTGGTCATACGTCAATAGGCAGGCAAGCCAAAGTTGAGATGGATAGTTTTGCATTTTATAAATGACACTGCTAATAAAAGTCCATAGCTGTCCATATTTGAAACTTCATGCTACCAGGTAATTTAGTGCAAACAAATAATGACAGAAGGAAAAACAAGTGGAAATATAATAACCGTTCAGCTTATGTGGTAAGCGGATATGTATAAAACTCTGCTTCTTCAGAGTTCATAAAGTAAATCACTCGCATTCTAGACTTACTTTCCGATAGTACAAATTTTCAGGTGCTCACTACCAATCAAAACATCCAAGCTACATATCAGTATAATTTAAGAAAAAACTCTGCTTCTTCAAATGCAATGACAAAAACTGAGGCTACAAATTCTTGGGAGTTCAAATCAAGATTGTGCTCTATCCATCCCAACCAACCCACCAGTGATTAAGCACAACAGAATCTAATTTAGAATTAGTGAGAGGAAGTTGAGTTGTTTCATCAAATTGAAGGGCTGACTGAATATGCACCAACCATCATCTGGCAATCTAAATCACTATGACGCAAACACAAGTCTCAGAACCAAACTCTCTCATTACCAGTTTTACAAAACTTCGAAAAAGTTCAGTGAACATACCAACTTTAAGTTATATACCATCTTCAAATTTGTAAATCACTAGATCAAGAAAACTCAGGCTTCAGAGGCAGGACACCAAATATAAGTACAAAGGCTACTCAATTAAAAGCCTCCATCAAAACCCTAATTCTCTAAACTCATCAAACCAAGAGAAAACAATTGAGTGTGCCACTAGAAATCAATGAAAACCAGCAGATCGCTCAAATTTGAATGTCAAAAATCAGACCAAGCCAAAAGCCAAAGCAACCAACCAAAAAACGAAAATAGCTGACTTTGAACTAACAGTACCTAATTAGCATAGCGATCCCGCACGGAAAATTCAAAACAATAAAAGCCAAGAAAGCAGCAAAATGCCACAAAGAAAAAGTACGAATGAAGAGATACAACAGCAGAATTAAGTAGAATTGCGGTAAGATCTCACGCATTAACCTGAGAAGTTGAAATTTCGATCTAATCCGGAGGCGATTCGAAATGGTATGCGATGAATTTGCAGTGAATACTGAATATGCGTAGACAGATGAGAGTGAGTAATTACCAGGAGAAGAAAAGGAAAGCAGTCGAACTGTTGGCGCCGCAACAACGGGAAAATGGTGAAAGTATTTATTGCAGACCTCCTCAATGGCGAGAGCAAGAATCTATCTCTCACTCACTCACTCTCTCTCTCTCTCTCTCTCTCTCTAAAATATATATATATATATACGAGTTGTATTATACTATTTGTATTGTATTATTATAATAAGTGTGTGAAACTGTAAAATGAGGGGAATATAGTAGTAATGAATTTTTGGTAACCGGCGATGCGATGGGGGAGGGAGGAGGGGGGCGGGTAGAAAGAGACGGCAAGTTTTGCTGCCCGAAACAAGGCCGGCCCCTCGGGTAAATATAATCACGTGACCGGCCGGTCAGACTTTTCAAATGCCGGATTTGCCCCTACGATTTCACCCAATAGTCAAATCTGCCACCTCTGCATCTGCTCTGTCGTCCTATTGTTTAATCAAGCAGGTGAGCAGTGAGCACTAATAATATTCAAATTCTTCAACCAATGTTGAATTTTGATTTTGTTTGATTTCTTCAGTCTCCGGTTTTCACTGGTTTATTTATATTTATGTTCTGGATCAATTTTTCCACAAACAACAAAATACAAATAGTAGTAGAAAATAGATCCAATCTAGTACAAGGGGAGTGTTAAAGTTTGATAGCATATAAGATTAGTATTACGAAATGATGTTCGGTTAAATAGACTCGATTATATAGCATCTTAATCTTGGAATGATATTTACCATATTATGAATGTTAGTTTCACTTCTACCACAAAATTAAACATATACTGTAATCTTATATCAACTCAATCTGAGTATAATTTTGAGATAATTTAGTGTTGGATAATTGAATACCGACAAACAATTATTTCTAGAAAAATAATCATAAGAAATAATTTAAAAAATTATACTGGTTTCGATAACAATTCGGTCAAAAATAAAAAACGGGCCAAAATTCATTTGATGTTATATTTTAACTAAGCAAAGCCAAAATTGATGCATTAGAAATCCCTTATAAGGACACTCTAATATAGGATAAATTTTATGTAAAAATATTTCACATCCCGACCACGAGCCAGTTACATTTAGAAATAGACATCATGATAAATAATATCTTTTGTTTGTTCCTAATTTTGCTAATTAAAAACTAATCTAGTTCACATTTTAATTGTTGAATTGTTAAGATTAATTTTTCCATATAAAATGTTCTTTTTTACACTTATGATAATGTTTTTCCCACGACTGAGATTTTTACGTATTGTTGGGGATAGATCCAACAACTATGGAACGGGACAAATCGTATATTCAGTATGACGGACATTATCAACCTGGGATTAAATAATAAGTTAGAGTCCTCTTAGGAGTCCCGGTGAAGGTGTCGATGGAGTGGCCTCTGATACTCATGTCGGTCAAACGGAAAGAGATAGTCGATAGAAAATAATAAAGTAAATAGTAAATAAGCAATTAAACGTAATAGAGATTAACAGAGCGTGTCTCATTAGCGCAACTTAATTGGTAAGGCGCTTCTCCTCCAACCGATAGGTTGAGGGTTCGAGTCACCACAGGGGGAAAAAATGAGGAACCATTATAGATCCTCTTTAAAGAGGAGAAAAAAGAGAGAGAGAGAGAGAGAGAGAGAGAGAGAGAGAGAGAGAGAGAGAGAAAAGAAGAATAAGAGAATAGAGTGTGTCCCATTGGACTGACTTGTCTTACTGGTTGAGATAGAGAGATGAGAGCAGCGTGGAGGCGGAGCGAGTGAGTAAGCCGATGGTGGAGTGATCGTGGGTGAATGGTGAAGTGGATGTGAGCGTATATATAATTGGATGCACCCCTATGACCTAGTTAAGTCGTATTTAAAGGGAGGTTCGGTGGCGGCTAGGAATCCTAACTGTCTGTCATATTGCTCCACAACAATTTATTTAAAAACAATAATTGTATTGCATTTGGTTCCGTAGTTGATGTTCAATGTGTTAATCTTTCTCCCAATTATGTTATAATATGATGAGGAGATTGGTTTGATGATAAGGGATGATCTGTAATTAATTAACGGAAAAACTAACGAAATTGATAAGACCGTTAAAAAAAGAGCTAACAATATCTATTTTAGAACTAGAAGGACATAATAAACTGAAAAAATTGTACAAGGATCTATCGAAACAAAATATTAAAGTACAAGGACCTCTAGATGTGTTTTGCCTTTATTTAATGTACTATCGTAACATAATCCATATACTCCCTCCGTCCCATTACAAGCGTCTAAGTAATTAGGGGGCACGGAGATTAAGAAATAAGTATTTAGAGAGTGTTTAGATTATATAAAGTAGGATAGAGAATACTTTAAATGATAAAATAGGGAAGAGAAAATCAAATATATTCCGTCCCAACTAGCTTGAGTCGTATTCCTTTTTAAGCCGTCACAAGTAGCTTGAGTCATTTCTATTTTAAGATACCTTTATTACATACACAACTTTAAATAATATATATTATTATCACTACTTTTTAACTTCTTAAATCATGTGCCCAAAAGTTTTGCCTCAAGCTAGCTGGGACGGAGGGAATAGTAATTATTTTCTTTTATGGAAAGTAGACACTTGTAATAGGACATCCAAAATGGAATACTTAGACACTTGTAATGGAATGTAGGGAGTATATGTTTTAGCCAATTTATATTAATAAGATAATTTTATTCGATGGATTTATACACTGTTAAATTCAGTGGATATTAGGTTCATCTATGAAAAATTATGTGGTAAGTATATAGGAATAATCTTCCTGTATAATACTGATCATAATATTTTTGTGTTATCCCAGCAATATGACAGTTTGGAGTTTTTATCGTACATGAATCAAAACTGACCAGATATTAATTTAGCTTTTATTTCTCTTCGATTGTTTCATTCTTTTTGTTTTTTGTTCACCACTCTATCTGACAGTCATATATCCTGGGGTCCAACCTAAAAATACATAAAGAGTTAGAGAACCAATTTGACCTTTCAGTGTAAAAACAATAATTTTCGATGAGTTCATTATAAACGTGTCATTTATTGGCGTATATATGTACTTTGATTTAGTACTAGTACTGTTTCATAGGTCAAAATCTAACACAAACAATATATACTAACATTATTTTGAAATTAACAATCGGAAACCCCTATCGTTGTGACTTTTATATTGTAAATGAGAGGTTAACGGTTCATACCCTACACTCTTCCACTACCAATGAAAAAAAGTATTTTCAAATTTTTATATATTGACAAAAAGTTATGAATGCTCCTTAAAACACTAACACAAATATTTGTGTTAGCTAGGCTGGCCTAACGGTTAGGCTAATTGTTTGTCATTCATATTCTAAGTCATGAGTCGCGAGGGGGAGGCGAAGACGAATTCGGAGTGAGCTCAAAGACAAAATTGTTGCCGGTTTCTTTATCTATATAACTATTAATTGGGTCGGTCAAACGTAAATGTGCTTCACTAAATTTTTTATAATGGGAATATTTTTATTGTAAAATTTATTAGAAAATAAAGGATAAGATAGGTAAAAATTCCCCTTTTTCTATCACATATATTCCTATATATAAAGTGAAAAAGATTGGAAAATATTATCACACCAATTACTATGATAATATTATCTACGATTCGAATAAAAATCAAAGGAAAGAGTTGTTTAAGGGAAAAAAAAATCATTTTGACTGGAGTAAATGTTATACTACTCTACGTAAAATGTGAAAATGATGAAAAAAGTGGAATGTATTTATTTTCCATTCTTTTTCTTCAAAAACAACACAATCTAAAAGATATGAGTATGATTTTGAAGTTTGTACATCTTACCATATCGTTAAATCGGTGTAATTGTCTTGAGACTTGATGCGGTGAAGAAAACAATTGTGATTAAAGAGATTTTACAAAGTATTCTTCTTGCGAAAGTTGGATTCGCAAAACATAAATAAATTATACGGATGCATAATGCACGTGCGATTAAGCTCAATTTTTCTTAATTTCAAAAGACTATATGCAATTTATATAAGTTACATACCACTCAAATTTTACGAGAGGATAAATCATAAATGTAGAAAGAAAATCTTTCTAACCTGAAACTATTCAAATAAAATTTGAATATTTAAATGAATACTAGTATAATTTAAGAAAAATGGGCGAGGGGTTCAAACTTCAAACTTCAAAGTTTAATTAATAGTATTGTTGAAGTGACGCTGCAACGTTGCGAAGGCAAATTCGAATTGATGTTATATCGGTTTTGAACCAGACTTGTGCACTGTTGAGGTTATGGATCAATCATTATATCACAGATATTACCTTGTAATTAAATATATCTAATAAATGTTAATCATTCAGCCAACAAAAAGAAGTACATTTATTTATTGGTAGGTTTGAAAACTTGAAACTCTGTATGAAATATCGGAAACCCATTCCACTCAAAATACTAATGGAAAATAATATATTATCTTAACTTCATCATTTGGTAGATCCTATCTCATAATCGAACTGAATGGCTCGATCGGCCTTTTTAAATAGATCCTGTAATTTCAGTGGGCAACTCATAATTATATATGTGATTGAAATAAACGGTATAGCGGCAATTTCGTATGACAATTGGCTTAATTAAAAGCAATTCCAATAATTTGAATAATGAAAATCGAAGATTTTCATTTAAATCAAGGTTTTGATCAAATTTGTACATTCAACTTGACTTTTAAGACATTACTAGAATTTGCCCTCCATGCGATGCACGGCAATAATTATAATAAAATAAAATAATTAAAATTAGATAAAATAAAATAAATATAAGAATATAAATTATG
>JAYJMF010358713.1:0-10257 GCA_036873715.1 Salvia sclarea | reverse complement strand
AAGATCAATGGACGAAAATCCTTCTCATTTCTCACGAAATTAGGCCTTCTCACCTGAACCAACCTATATATATATATATGTGTGTGTGTGTGTGTGTTTCACAAAATATATGTATGTATCATACATGTATAGATTAGGATATCTTAGGTAATGATGAGGAGAATATCATGATTAGATTCCTTGTAGGTTGGTTAAGGTTAGAAGCTAGTATGTAGGCAATTATTAGTGAAATTTATAATAAGACAAAAAGAAAAGACAAGAAGAAGAAGACAAAATTGGAATGTGGGTGTAGGGGACTACACATGTGATATGAGAATTTGGGAGAATTAATTCATGATTATAATATTAAATAGAAGTATTAATTCATGAACATAATATTAAATGGAAGTCAAGTATGATCATGTGGAAAAAATCAAAGCAAGACAAGAATTGTCCTAAAATGGAAAGTTGACAAATTGGGAAAGTCAACATTTTAACAAGATGATAATATTGGGATTAATTTGGAAATTCTTATAGCTATGTGATTATCGAGATATCACATATCAAATATAATGAAAGAAGTGGCTTCGGTTATCATGGAATAATCATATGATTGAGTCAAGAATAAATATGATCAATTTCAGAATTGATAATGACACATGGATATTGGATACATAAATCATGCAATATGTCTCAATGTGAAATATGATAATCATATATGTTAAAGGAATATGCTTCCTAATGATGCTCGGATTTATTTCTACTCGAAGATATATATTATAAACATTTAATCTCACACAGGCATATCGAAATAGGATATCGTAGACACATAAGTAACCGTTTAACACTTAGCCGAGTTCAGGGAAACTTATAGTTCCATCACATTAGCAATTAAATCACATAAGAAAATAATTTAAAATATTTAAGAAAAAAATGAGATTTTAATAAAAAAACATTTTTAAGCTGCCTGCTTTAAGCGGGCCGCTATAGCCTACAAGTATGCCCAGATTCTGGGAGGATCCTTAGTGGTTAAACAGTGGAACCAAGTCCCATAATGCAAACAGAGAAGACTTCGTTGTTCCTGATGATGAAATTGATGATATCATTGACAACATTTGCCCCTATGGAGATGATGAGTTGGTGATGTCTTTGCCAGAAATCGAGCATCCAAACATTCTACTCAGTGAGCAACCTGAACCAAGTCCACCTGATCCCCAACTGTCTCTCCTCCTAGGAGAAATACCATTGCATCAATTATGCTGAAGTGTAGAATTACAAGAAGCAGTATATGCACAAACCCAAATGAGGAAAACTCCAGTGTGAACACAAGAGGATATTGACACAAGAGGATATTACTACATCAAAGCCTTTGTTGTCGCCAAAGGGATAAGTTACTTACAATGGGGGGTAACTGATGTTAAGTTTCCCTTATGATGCCTAGCAGGACTTGGCTCACCAAGTTTGCAAAAATGGTTCAATGCGAACAAGGAGGACAATGGGTATGCATTTGAGCTTCTCATTTTCAATTTGGAAATTTTATAATTGATGTTGTTTTTCTAATTACTATAGTTTTTTACATATATATGTTAATTATCCCTAAATACAATTGGCTAAGTAATCTACTATGCTATGGTCAAAAACCTACATCTTGGTTTGAGAATATTTGGCATTATTGAGGATGGCCAATACATGGTAATGTTTCCAACAAGTTAGTAAGCATAAATATATTCCTGCTCATATTTTCTATTACCTAATGTTTACTAAACCTATTGATTTGTTTCATGAAGCACATTGATTGCGTAGAGAACATGCTTCTCTTGAGATTTTGTCATTGGCCCACAGTCTTCAAGCGCAAATGGACCGCGATTGAAATGGCAGGCTGGGTAAGTCCCATGATAGCAAACTTGTTCGAGCTATAATTCGAGAAATTATGTTGTTTTACTTTCTTTACTTGCATATTTTAGTGTATACACTGGTCAATTTTGAGATATGAAACATAGTTTCTTCTTTAGTTTTAAAATAAGACTCAACTAATTGATATAAGGGGTATGCAAATATGAAGAATTTATATAATATATATGTTATTTAATTGCATTATGTATGTTGAAATTTTCGAAATCAAATATAGTACTTATTGCTGTAGATCTTTTTTATATTTTTCAGCATGGTATGACCTCCGAATGTAAACATGTGGTCAAAAACCATTTTTTGCCATATATGGAAGGAAAGTGGTCGTACAAGCATTTTGTTCCATGATCTTCTGCGGAAGTAATTGTGGGCATTGGGTGGATTGAGCCGGACCACTGGATTTGTTATGAGATAGTGGTTGAAGAGGAAGTAGTTCGTGTGTAAGACTCACTATCGGAGACCCGGGACCCAGATAGAGTTATTGGTGCATTCAAACATGTTGGCAAGAATTTAACGTGGACATTAAAAAAATCGGATTCTCGATCCACACTGGTGTGGTTCATGGCAACGATGGAGTATCTTGCTTGTTGAACCGTCTGGCAAATGATACACGCGACCTGGTAAAAATTAGAAATTCAATTTTTTCAGCCTTTAATCCGATTGTTGAATTTGTGGGTTGAGGTTTATTTAAAATTTAAGGAGCTTCTAGAGTATGACAATCGCCCTTGTTTGACCACTTTGTCAAAGGTTGGAAGGATTTGTATGGCACTAGGCACGCTTGGTTTTGGGCAAAAGAATATGGCAAACACGGCATATATACTGATCGAACGGCCCTCCTGTAATACCCCGTATTCCCGTAACAGTGATTAGGCATTAATTATGTGGTTAATTAGAGATTAATTACATAATTACCTAGGGACAATGCATCCAGTAAGATAACGTAAAATCATAACTCTAAGAATTATTTTAAAATTATAAAGTTAGTTTGGCTAAGCGTGAATTTTATTTTTAAATTATTATTTTACCCTAACATTTATTTTGGGAGGAGGAGTATACGTAAACATTCCAAATTACTAACAATTTCCATATTTTTATAAAGATATTATATTTTAGTTACAATTTAATTTAATTTTATTTTGCCCTATTTTATAATTTTTCCCAGATAGATAAATCCGGACGAGAGTATGATGTGCATAAATTGGGCCCAACACCCATAGGCCCAATTACTACTTAAAGCTTACTAAATAAGCTAAGATTAGAAGACTAAAGACGTCAATGGCTTCCAAGAGAAGATAGGAATAGTAAGGAGGTGGAATATTATATATATATACATACTTAGCCACCAAGCAACACTATTCATCATCATCTACCTCTCTTTCTCTCTCTCTATTTTTCGAAAAACACACACCTAACCACATGCTCCATTTTTCTTCTTCAAGCTTCAAGATCCAAGCTTCCAAATCACCCCAAAACACTAGATCTACAGATCAAGAAGGTAAACTACTAATTCTAGCTTGAATTTGAAGTGAAAAATTCAAAATAAAACCACCCCCAAATTGCCCCAAATTTTCGGCCACTTTGGCCCAACTCCTACAAGTTTTATTTTTCAATTTGTAGCTTATTTATGCATAGATCTACCCTTTAGAAGTGGTTTTGTGTTGAGAAATTAAAGAAAAACATCATCTTGGGAGCTCTATAATTTTCTCCCCTTTTTTTCAAATTGGGGAAAATAATTTATCTTTTAAATTATCACTAATTGGTGTTAGATCTAGCCTAGATAAGTATATATATGCATGAATTAGAGTTCAATTTGGTCAATTTTGAAACCCCCCAAATTTTTCTCAAGAACCCTAATTTAATTAATTTTCAAATGTTATGATTTGTGTAAATTGAGTTTATAATTATGCAATTAAATATGTTTGAACATGTTTAGAGTTAAAAATTAAAACAAAATCGAACCCCCTTGATTTCCCCTAAATGGCCGAAAATTAGGGCCTTCAATTTAGAGTGATTTTATTCTTGTTTGTTTAAATTGAGTTAGTAATTATGTAATTGGGAGTGTTAGAGTTAGTTTTGTGTAAAAACTTGGGAACAATTCCAACCCTTTTGAAAACTCCTAATTTGATATGGTTATGGAGTATCAAGAACTTAATGATCTTGATTTTATTTAAGAAAATTGATTTCATAATTGTGATCTAAAGTGTAAAATAAGCTTATGGTGATTTATTGGAATTTTTCTAAGCTATTATGAAAAAGTTGGTTTTTGTTAGTTTGATTATTTATAAAGAACCTATTGACTATGAATTAATATTTGGGATTTGGGTTCATAGTATTAATATAGTATATAAAATTAGTCTATTTTGATTTATTGAGATTTTTCTATACGTGTAAACAAAAGTTAGTTTTTGTTAGTTTACACATTTCCAAAGGATATTATGTTTGAAATTTGGTATATGAATTTTGGATTCAAACACATGAATCTATCCATAATCTAGTTCTATTTTGATTATAGCTAACTCATTGGAGTGATTATTGGAGAAATAAATAAAGTCCCCTTCTATTTCTAAATATTACTTATAACGTATAAAGAAGACTAAGTATTTACTAACATTCTTTATATAAATAATAAGATGTTGAATAATAGAATAATGGATGCATTGACCTAGTAGAGTCCTTAACCTTAGAATTTAGGGAAGCTAAGTAGAGGCTCAAGAGTTTAGAATTTAGATTATGTTCTTCCCGAGATTGATTCTCTTAATTATTATTTAAGGGTCAAGTGGGAGCGGGAAGGAGTTGAAAGGAGGAAAGGTTGAGGACTGTGATTAGCGAGCTCATCAGGTGGGCTTTCTGAACTAAAATAATACTCGAGCAAATTTCAAGTTACTTATTATACTTGAAATGCATATTATTTATAAAGTTATTTGACTTGCTTATTTTTTTAGCATGTTGCCTATCTATGAGAGAATTACAATATCGGCCCTATGCTAGACGAGCTGCTAGTAAGGGTATGTGTACACAGTTATGACCGTGAGTCAGCGAGCGGGTTGGCCGGTCATTGTGTTTGAGAATGAGGCCTACTTCTCAACACGTTTGTGCGTAGATATGGTGTTGTTGATACTATCTGCAGACATATGATAGTTTAAGTTATAATTGCATGCATTGATCTCTGGAAGTAAGTATTTTGCAGAAAATAGATTCATAGGTGATTTTCTTAAAACCCCTGTGAATCTTATGTGTTGGCAAGTCAAATGTATAGCTCTAAGAGCAAGTCTAATGTTTTCGGCATGTGCCCACTGAGTGCATTAAGTACTCACCCTGCATGTATTTCTAAACGTGCAGGTTGGAGTGGAGATCGCGGCGGGGTTGATAGCTGAGCAAGGACCTTTTTGGCTTTCATGTAATTGCTTTTGCCCCGGGTTCATGTCCTCATACATGAACTCAACTACTCTTTCCGTTGTCTATTCTTGTTTAGAATTGCAGTATGTCTTACTTGTCGAAGTCTTCTCTTTTGGGTTAGACATATAACAACTTATGGTGTGTTTCAGTTTAAGTTAAACACAACAACTCCTTAATGTTTGTTAACTATGCTTGACTATTTGTTTCTTGATAAATTACAAGCCACTTAGCTTCCTTCCTTTGAAAATGAAAATAAATTCTTTCTTACAAACCGTGACAATCAGTTAGTTCATCAATTTCCTTTCCAATAGTCGCAACCCGGCTAGTTAGTTAATCGATGATTAATTGGCCAGGCCGTGACACCTCCAGTATATCAACTATTGCCTTCACCTCTATAACCGACTTCGACGAGGCCAGAATTCTGGCTTCATCATGCTTGGCATTCAAGAAAACCAAAAACGAATTGGGATGGATGATTTGAGAACTAGGCTCGAAGGTTTCCTGGGGAAGGTGGGGCAGGGGCAGGGGCAGGGGACGGGGAGGGAGGTTCGTATCATAATTAGTGGAGAGAAGGCATCCCTGCCACCTAACCGTAATCGATTTGCTAACCGCAGAGTCCATCGAGTGAAAGTGGAGGCTGAACCAGATGAGGCGTTCTTTTTTTTTTGATAAATAAATGCAGATTAGTATTTGAAGGATTCATGGGAGATTAGTATTTACGAGCATCCACCTCAACAAGGTAACTCATTTAATTGTGGCATTTTTGCCTTAAAGTCTTACGTCACCGCTTTGCTTCTCTAGAGACCCGCTCGAGGAGGTAATTCGATGGAATCACCTTCACTTTGTGATGGTAAAAAATACGAAAAATATGCGCACAAATAACCCCACAATTATGCCACAAGCAGCAGGAACATGATACCATGGAAGTTATGTTGTTATACCTGACACTCCTAAGCCTCGTAGGGTCTTCGCTACATGTAACCACAAACTCCATCACGTTTGGCTGAAATTCCACCTCATTCATGTGCACAATATCTCAATTGAGGGAGTGAGTAGCCTCAAATTCGTACGATAGGAAAACGGCTCGAGTGAAAAAACTCGAATGCATGCTTCAACAAAGGATTATTTTCAACTAACATCCCAAGGGTACCGAGACCAGACGTGTCGTCTTCACCCTCGACGTCACTCCACCTGAATTTGTTCGTAATTCATAACCATTTCAAAAAGACTCCCACCCCTGCCTCCCTTGGATGAAACTTCCTTTAGAACCTTATTGGTATTCTAACTTCGAGAGGTCGCGTGTAGCCCGACACAAAACTTATCCTGACTATAAACATTTGCCCATTGTGTACGAAGCTTGTACATGTTCCGAAACCAAGAGTTATCGCCCAACTCATAATCAATCAACATACGAGCCCATGTACTCTCAAACTCTTCAACCGTCTCACAACCCTTCATGCAATGAAACTAAGTGTCCTTGAACTCTTTGTTGCCGTTCAAGGAGCCAAAGTAAGAAGGAACGTTTTGATTTATGTGCCACTGGCAGAGACGATGGGTCGTACTCTTGAACTGAGAGTCAATGGCGTTCATCATGGCTATGCACTGATCGAAGAAGACTACCTTGGGTTGTTTTCCGTTCATAGATTCTAGGAAAGTTGCAAACAACCACTCAAAGGTCGAGGTCTCATTTGAAAGGAAGGCCAAACCATAAAGACAGTTTTTCATATGATGATTGACACCAACAAAATGAGTGCATATCAAATCATATTTGTTCGTCTTGTAAGTCGTGTCAATAGAGAGAACATCGTTAAATAATTCATAGTCAACTAAACACTGAGAATCCTTAAGGAAGAAGTTCATTAGGCGCCCATCTCCGTCTGTCTGGATATTCCAATAAAAGAAGGGTTCTTTGTTGGATTTGTCAATGAAGTGTTGCACAATGGACTTAGAATCATCATCAAGTAGCTTGGATTCTCTCTTCACCTTCTCCATATGGGGATATACATCTTTTCTAATGAATCTCGTATTTTCAGGGCCTCCCGATTCCTTCTCCATAAACCAAAAAACATCTTTAATCTGAATCCCAACTGAATGCATAGCTTCAATAGTAGCCTGTTGTGCAAACGACAAACTTCGACAAGAACGGATGAGATAACTTTGTTCCTTGTCTACTAATTCGTGATTATGTTCTTTATTGAAAATTCGAGACCATCCATTTCTGCTCCGAATCACGAATTAGCCTTATCTTCGCCGTACAATTGCATCGGTAGTCTTGCTTTTTGTATAGCTTCAATCAATCCCATGTCTTCTTTGAGTGGTCTTACCTTTGTTGGAGCATTGATATTCTTTGACGTGGAGAATACCAGTTCTACTTGAAGTCTACTGACTTGTTTTCTTGACACTAAATCCCATTTCTTGCTCGTATTTAATGTACAACAAGTACGCGGCATCCAAACTTTCTATCTTCGACCCCATTGCAAACTTTTTTTCCAAAGATGCAATCAATTTCGCACCCACATTCTCATCCTCAGCGTCTAGCTCTTCATATTCACTCAAATCTGCATCCTCACTCAAACCTGCATCCTCTACATATGGAGGTGACTTTACAACGGGATCCGAAGCAGGTCTTCCATCATCATTGGTATCTTCCTCAACAAAATCTGTAGGAGGGGTTGTTGTTACCTCATCTCCTTCGTTGCATGATTGCTCGTTTTCCACATATTGGAATATGTCATTCTCAAACGTGGCATTGAGACCAATAGGAAATTGTTGATTATAACTCTCATTAAGATCGAAATCCATGAAAACCTAATTTCAAAAGGTATACATTAGAGGGAACCTTTTTTACTATTCGATAAAGCATACAAAAATAAAATTATATAAACTGACATAATGTAACACTAACAGAATAGTGTAACCCTATATTTAATTTATTGCTAGGAATAATAGAGACTTACTTGCACAACAATAAAATCGCACCATTAAAAGCTATCTTGGCTCAAAGTCAAAAATTTTATTTTCGGTTCATTTCAATTAGGGGGGAAATTGAAAGGAAAAATAGAAATTTATATCACATATTATAATAAATGCTCATTTTAACCTATTTTCATTCAAGTGGGGCTCAATTCTCAGCTCAATAAATGCCTTAAACCATAAACCTCAATAAATGCCCAATTTAAAATTAAACCCTAAAGACACAAACTTACAAATTAGAGAGATACTATTCTGCATTAAATCAAAAAAACATACCGAATGAAATCACACCCCTCAAATCTCAGATTCAGAACTACCTCTATGCCCTCGTTACTTTCCGAACGAAAGGAAATCCCTCAAAGCTCGTTCTATGCGAACTTCTGCTCCCGAAATACATCACGGTTCCATATCTTAGCCATTTCTATCTCGAACTCGAAGCGCCACAGTTCGACACACTAAAAAACCCAGACCTAGTCGGAATTTCTTTCAAGCTCGGAAAACTTGGGGAGCGCGGGAAGTGGGAAACTTTTCGACTCATGCTCATTTCTTCAATTTTTGTTTGAATCTGAACTTTCCAATTCTGAGCCCCACTATTTTGTTTTAAAATAAGGTTGGCCTATTTTAATTTATTAAAAAAATAAAAAAGGAAAAAGATTGAAGCGTGTGAATTTCGGGAGCAGAGTCTCACATTTGGGTTTGGGTATGAGTGGGCCTAGAAAAGGTAACTATGGTTGGGTTGGGAAAATGTAATTAAAATAAATGGGTTTTTAAAGTGAGGACACGTGTCGTCCATAGAAGAGGGGATGTAGAAGAGGGGTTGCTCCATGGACTCTACCCTTCTATCCCCCTTTCGGCCCCTCTGATTCACTTACCCCTCACACTTCTATTAACGGTTACGGGTACTCATTTTTCAATATGAGGTTTCACGCCGTATTTTTCCATATACAGTATATGAATTATTAATTATGTCCAAAACCCAACTACGATGTTCTGGTGATTGATGTGTGGCTTTGACTAGAGCCCTAACCTAGTCCACTATCTTTCCACGACTTTTCTATAATTTTATAAGGAAAGTCTCTATTGTATTAACACTAAACTCATTATTCTACCTAACTTCGTATACGCTCATAGGAGAGTCTCTATTGCCTACCTCCTTCGGCCCATTTCAATTGGCACAATGTTTTTTGCACGTCCATTAGAAAAATGTTTGTTTGTAGTGAAAAGGTAACGTGGTCTCACCTATTTCTATGTTAATTGATTGTCATTTTGGGAAGGGCCAATTGAAACAGGACAACCCAAAATGAATATTGTGCCAATTGAAATAGAACGAATATAGTATTTTATGGGTTTAGGAATGTCAAATTGTAGTATGTGGCTATATGCTTTGTATATAAACCTTAAATTCTAAACTCTTAGTATAGCTATACAATTTGATCATATCTACGAATACAAAAAAAAGAAGAAAAAAAAGAAGAAAAAAACCTTATATTCCACTAGAATGATGTGTAGGATTTCAAATTCGTATTTGCTTCGCCGGCCCTCCCCGCTTGACTAACTTCACGAAGGTTTTTCAAGTTATCCTTTTTTAATTGTGTACATTTTTTATTTTGTACTTAAACATTTAATAACGTATGAAGATATTTTAAATAAAAGGGGCACTCCCATGAGGCTGGCCACAATGTTGTGGCTAGGTTGGATCCAGTCAACTGGGCGGGTTTGACCCGATCAACTTTCTTTTTTTTTTTAAATTTAGCTGAAGTATCATTTTTTATACATCGGAGTACCATTTGTGTAGTGACCCGCCCTTTTTGCACCGGATATTTTTTTTGTTTCCTTTTTCTCCCATTTTCTCACCAAATATTCATTTATATTTATTAGAATTTTCGGTGAAATTTGAAAAAGAATGGAGCTCGTTTTGACCTAAAAGTCTCCATTCGATCTCTGTTTGAGACCTTTTCTTAAATTAAATCTCCATCCGATTTCTGATTGATCTGATTCTTT
>JAYJMF010358692.1:0-10258 GCA_036873715.1 Salvia sclarea | reverse complement strand
GTTAGGGTCAATAAATTTTAGCCCGAAAATAATTTAGCCCGAATAGCCCGCACCGAATAGCCCGACAACCCGATAGGGTTGACCCGAAACCCAATGGGTTGGCCCGATTGACATCCCTAAATGGTATCAAATCATTAGTAATTTATTAGTATGATATTGTATAAGTTTATGCTAAAATGACATTGTATATGATATGAAGTTAATTAAATATTTTGATTGAGAAAACACGATCTAATTTTTGTCAATAAAAATTAATTATAAAATATTATATTAACTTTTTCATAAATATTCTGGTCCGATGGGCTAACTCAAAACCGAATAAGTTAGTGGTACCGATATAGTTTAGTCCCAAAAAAATCCTAATCGCATGAACTGAAAATATTCCAAAGCCTAATGGTTTGATTCGGAACCTAATGGGTTGACCCGATTGAATCCCTACTTATGTAGTTATGTGTGTTGCCTTGTGTTGAGATATGTGTATTGTAATTTTTGCACACGGAATCTTGGTTATGTTTTAGATATGTGTATTTATTAATTTCCAAATTTTGAAAACATGATTTTCAACGACAAGAAATCAAATATTATAAGTTTGATCAAATACTTTTTTTGTGTGGAGGAGCGGTGGATATGAACTCTAGACTTCTAACTTACAACATGAAGATCGTAGGGCTTGAATATCTACGAGGGACGATCAAATACTTTCTATTTCAACTGTGTATATATGGTCTTTTCATTTTAGGGAATTAGGGGTAGGCTTCCCAATATTTAAAAACTTTGATTGAAGTGCCAAGCGCGCCAATGTTCATCCTTGAATAACTGAAAAACATGCATATGGATATATGTTTGGAATGCATGAAAAAAGATTTAATTAAAAAAGGAGCTAGGCTTGCAATAACAAAATAAAATTCCCATACCAAGAAATCCAACATCACATAAGATATTATTTAGGAAAAACAAGATAGCTAGATAAAGTCACTACATAAGACAATATTGGACTCTAAAACTTAATTAAACTAACAGCAATGCTTCATTATTTCAATACAGCATTAAAGATGCAAGGCATTCCTGAATTATGAAGCAAATATGGATGGATCTGCACACACCTCACACACTAAGAATCCCAATAATAATTAATTAAGTAGCACAAATTTGTCTAAGGAGTAGTGATAGCTGATGGAGGTGGAATGATCGGAAAATAGGGGACTGTAGGGTTAGAAGGGGTGCCGGGGAATGTGACCGGTGGAAGGTTCGGCAGCGAGGGCGAAGAAGGGAGGAGCGGTGGCAGCAACGAGGGCGTCGGGAGTCCCATGTAGGGAGGAACCCCGAATCCCGGGATATTCAGGAGACGGCGGTTCCCACCTGCTGATGTGTGGACCGATAGAGAGATGATGAGGATGAGGGATATGAGGAACTTGGAAGAAGACATTTTGACTAGTTACTTAGACAAACAAGGCCTAGCTAGCTGGGTAGTGTTCGATGATGCTAAATTATTTCGATTTGGTTCGATTTAGTAAGAAATTGTGGGAATTTATAGGGGCTAAAATCATGGAGATGAGATGCATTGGATTGGTCCCCTGACATAACATTTATTTTCACATGAAATTGCTTCATCTTGCTCCAGCTTTGATCTTAAAGGGCCTGCCATCTAGTTGAAGCATAATATGTTGATTGGTGGAAGCAAAGCCAATTTTGTTGCAGTTTAATTTGCTTGTCACGTGATAGGATAATTAGGTTTGGCCAAGTTGTTAGAGAAAATTCTTTTTTAGGAAAATATCATATGATAATAATAATATCCCCACATTGAAGTGGAATATTAAAACTGTCTTTAACTTTCAACATTATCATTTTCTCGCCCTAATGTTGACATAGTTGTAGAATAGTCAATGTTCGAAGCGAAATTTTTTAAGTTCGGGTCCACTGTGACGTGGTTTTTGAATTTCCTTGTTAATTGTTTAGGAAAAAAAAACGAAAAAGTCCACTTTAGCTCTAAATTGGCAAGGCTCTACATGAAGTGAGAATTGTGTGTATTTGGCTTGACAGGTAAAGATATTAGTGAGGGAAAAGTTGTTGAGACATTTTATTAATTACAATTATAAAAGGTTGGGTACAAAATCAATAGCTTTGAATTCGTATATATGTTGGCACATTTTTTATATTTCGTCTAAACATTAGGACATTACCTAATTAATTTTCTATACTATGACAATAAATTGTTGCAGGATTAATAATGTGAGTATTTTGATGAAAGTTAAGAGTCATAAATGCGTTAAAGATGGTGAGTGGCGTGGTACAACGTTAATTAAATCAACTGTCTAAATGTATGGCTAAGGAATCGCCAGCATATGCTATATGAGGTTGAGGTAGTTGAAATAACTCAAATATTTTTATTCTTTTGAATATATGTGGTGCTGTCAAAAATAGGATGGTCCGCCTCAAAAGTTGATCATAGTAATTGATGCACAGGCTGCCCGAAACCAACAATGCAAAAGGAATTAATTAAGTTAGGGAATGGATGATCATTAATTTACAGTAGCTAGAATAAGTGAATAACATAACACAATTGGATCAACACTGATTATTTGTTTTGATGCTACTGATTGAAAACGGTGAACTATGATAGAGTTATGGTTAACTCCACAAATATTTCGAAACTAACATTATTATTAGTTTTGTTTTGCTCTTTCTTCCCTTATTATTTTTTAGGACTTGGTCAAAGGTTGTTCCTACAAGTATGGAGCTTAATAAATATAGAAGTCCGTTGAGCTGAGGAAGATCTACAACTCGTACTTCGATGGAATGATTGAAGAGAAATGGAGTTTGTTCCTAGATTTAAGGAACAAACTAGTCAAACAAATAACCGACCTTAACGGCCACTACTTCAACCACCAACAAACTCACGTCTAGGTGCTTGGAGAAGGAGTCATGGTTCAGCTATAAATAACCGTAAGGACTCTCCAAGTACCTCACCGAATCAGAAAAAAAGTTGTTTATCTACGAGTGTTAGCAATAGTGTTTATAGTGCATATTTCATATCACAGTCGCAGTTATGTTTTGTAAGGCTCTGGAGTTTCTTCTCATGAGCTTAGTTTAGTGCGTTTAGTCTAAGAGAGTTACATTTGTGTGCTCCTTGAGTCTGTCAAGGTAGTACTTTATCTTTGTATGTTTCTCTCGTTTAGTGAAATTTTCGCCATACGGCACTCTGCAGGTTATGTTATATAACCTGCAGTAAAAGTTATTTTGTGCGTCTTTCTTTTTCACTCAAAGTTTTTTATTCCACTGCAATACTCTTTGTGCATGTGCTTGTTGTCTTAACACAAGGCACAACACCCGTTCCGGACGAAGCTTACACTTTCAAACTAGAAACAATAAAATGGTACATCAAAAGGCAGCAACAACTTTTCACTAATTTAAACTGTTTTTAAGGCAAATTACAACAGTTTGATTCTC
The DNA here is from genome assembly GCA_036873715.1 of Salvia sclarea. Taxonomy (NCBI): domain Eukaryota; kingdom Viridiplantae; phylum Streptophyta; class Magnoliopsida; order Lamiales; family Lamiaceae; genus Salvia; species Salvia sclarea. The sequence continues at coordinate 6,811 of JAYJMF010358692.1, read as the reverse complement.
ACCACTTCATAATTTGCTATTTTCTCAATGCAAATGAAATATCGAGTTAAACTATTTGAGACTCACAGTGTATAAATTATTTGAAGCCCTTCGTTATTAAATTATGAAGGGATGTCGTTATGATCAAAATTCAAAAGAATTTGGAACGTGGGCTTTTTTAAAATTTAGTAACTTCGGTTCAATTAATTTCGGTAGGAGTAGTTTGGCTATATATTCTTTGTTGAATTCATCTTCATATGCTCTTACACAACACGTTTCAGATACAGTGATAAACGTGATTTTATCTAGTGTTGGACTTTAATTTATATTCAATCGTGATTTGTATACACATAGCATGTGGTGATTTGATCCTTCAATTATTCACTCCTTTTCTTTCACTTGAATTTTCTTTATTATAAATAGATATAATCTTGTATAACTAAAAGTGCAATCATTTGGAGCAAGATCATACAAGTATTAAAACCAATCTTGTACGATTAATTGCCTATGTAGTACTTATAGTGTCACCACGCTAATCAATCTCTAGCTACTCATCAAATTTCATACTAACTAGATAGGTAAGCATCAACATTGGTATTAATCTATTATTATTACAAGTGCGTATATTTTTACAAATTTTGACATACCTACAATTTCCTTATTTATTTGACTGTTAATGTTAAGAAAGGGGAAGCAAAAGTTGTTTTGCCAAACTACTAGAGAACCGAATAGTCTTTTTCTGCTTGATCGTAGATTCATAGTATTTCATGTTTGGCGCAAACTAACAAAAGTAATACTGAAATTTCTTCAAGAAAACAAAACAAAAAAACAAAAATAATACTGAAATTTTCTGTCCACCAGTTTTGGTTGTCACTGAATAGAACACAACATGTGTAAAACGAACAAACAATGAGACAATTCGGATTTACTGAACAATTTGAGAGAATATTATCGAGAATTATACATTTATACTCCCTCCATGATTGATGATTCCATCCACTAAATCTTGTAATTGGTGGATCATATGAATTTTAATAAATACTTAATTAGTAAATATTTTTCAATGGAAAATAAGGGTCCCATTATGTAGAATTAGGAAAAATGAGACTATCTCACTATCCACGTCAATAATCTAAACCAATCAAACTTTTAAATAAAATATCAATTTCTCTCTATATATATTTACAAGTTAATTTTTTTCATGATTTTTTGCTTTTATCTATGACACCAAAACAACCTAAAAAACTACTCTTCTAACTTTAGTTAGTTTTAAAATTTTAAAAAATTGACACATGTCAATAATGTGTGGAATGTTTTTTTTACCATCTAAAGTTGATCAACTTGTAAAAAACCATCTATTATTATTATGTTGTTGTTGTTTGTCTTCTAGATAAAAGATCACCAAAAGTTCATGGATGAGAAATTAATAGATTGATTCTCTTGACAAATAATACATAGGATGACACTTTTATTTGCAGGTGCCCAATCTTGATAGGAGCGAATTTGGTGGGTATATGATACTCGCAAATAGTTTCATGGAAAAAAAAATCACTGAGTTCGTGGGCATGAGTATAGATAATAGTTACTATTCATACCAGTGAAATTTATTTACTAACCGAATTTACCAGTCAACATAAAAGAGCTCCTAGCTGTGAACTTTATTTGATTTTACACCTCCCCTTCCCAACCTAGTGCATGCTCCGCATTCTCTAATTCTATGCATCAGTTTCATCATCTTCTTAAAACATCAAAAGATCTAGGTAGTTTGAGCTTCAACCCGAGCTCGCCTACCCGTCCGACTTCTGCTTCCACGAGTTTTGTTTCCGTCCGACAACTCATTCCGCCCGCTTTCCAGTAGAATCCAGGAACTTTTTTTGGTACATTTCAATTATGTTTCATGGGTGGAGAGTACGGGCAAAGGTTTTGGTAACGAGTACATCATAGATAGTTTTATTTCTCTTTCTTGAAGAAAGTACAAGCATGAATAGTTACAAATTCCAATATTGAATGGTTGTTAAGTTAAATTATAAGGATTGAATGTTCCAAAAACGAAAGTGATATAGTTTTTGTGGACGCCGAAAAAAACAATTGTGCTACATTTTTGGTGGATAGAGGAGTATAAATCAAGAGTTCGAAACATAGACTTAGCCTATATTTGGGTAAATATAATTCTAAAAGCTACTTGTGAACTTTCTTTCTACCCCAATAACCAGATGTACCTTGTTCATCATAGGCCTAAGGCTGGAACCCCACATTTGATAACATGATGGTTCATTAATACTTTTTGAGCTTCTAATAAATTAGACTACAAATTTAACTCAATATGATTCATCAAGTTTCATTAATACTAATAGTCCACAAAAATGGAAAATGTCTAGCCCCCAAAAATTCTATACAAGAAAAAAGCATACAAAGAAGGCTTACATGGAATAATAATGATGATCAATTGTTAAGCTGTACTCTCAAATGTCTTAACAAACAATATAACTCCAAATTCAACAAGCCAAGAGCTAAGAATATAAAGATGAGTTCCTAATGGAACCTTGACCGACTAACATCTACACTCAAGTTACTGCTTCAAGATCAACTTCTCCACAATTGGAGCTTCCTCAAAGGCATCTAATCATTAACTTATTTGGAGAAGACTTCTAATTATTTATAATTGTACATACCAAATTCACACACACAACTTGGAATAGAATTGTTCTGAACAATATATGTTGAAGATAACCTATAAGAGCAACTCAGGCCCAGAATTCTCGGTTTTTGATGGAGCACGAGCTGTCAGATTTCATGGTGCTACCCTTGTAGTCGAGGGTCCACTTCTCAAACGTACAGTCAGTGAAGTCGTAGTAGCCACCGTGGATGGAGAGCTTCCCTCTTATGACCCGTTCCTCAATCCATGGATAAGTGAGTAAGTTCAACAAGGACCGATTAATTGATTCCTGGAAAAATATAACACGAAATGGAAATGGTGATCAGGCAAGTATGTCTTCAGCTACTATTCTCATTTTACAATTATCAATGGTAGCAAATAATTTAAGACTAATATCTGATCCAAATAACTTCTAGATTCCTGATTTCTGCATAACCGCTGCCAATTATCCTTAAAAAGGAACAAATATTTGCAGAATTATAAGCCGTACGAACCTTCTCACAGTGCCTGCACTGCTGATCGAAGCTGAGGTCAGAAGCAGCAGCCTTTGTTTGCAACCTGGCATGCTTTCCGAGAATCACCCAGCTTTTGGTGAAGCTACTACTGCACAGCGTAATTGAAATTGTTAGAATTAAAAAGATGCAGATGGGACAGCAAGGATTACATACATAACGGTGAAAGCAAGGCAATGAACAGAACCTTGTAATTACTTCATCTTGCAAGCTCATTAGTGCTTTAATTCCTCCACAGCAGCTGTGACCAACGACAAGCACGTTCTCGACCTGAAGAGATATACAAAAAGTGCATATAGTCCAATGTTTTACTATTGATATATTGTTGCAAATAAACTGCTTGATCTTTACTGATGTTCCGCATAAAGGTATGTTACACGTGAGATTGTGGCTTATTATCTTTCTTTCTCATTAAATCGAGATGTGGTTCTTTACAAGTCCTTGAAATTTTATGCGTGAATAAATGGCAGAAAAGATTTACCATTGCAAACTATTTGTAAATAAAACACCATATCCATTCAATGACTGGTTAAAATCTACAAAAAAGAAGGCTCACATAATTTAAGCATATATTAACTTACTTCAAGAGTATTAACAGCAAATTCAAGGGCAGCATTTGTTTCTGTAGGTCCATTCTGCAACAAAGTCACGAAACCTTCAGAATCGTAACTCTTAATTTCAAGTGCTACAAGCTCAAAGAGGTATAATTAACATACATCATGTGGTGGTACCAAGTTTGCCACATTGCGGACCACAAAGGCTTCTCCCGGTTGGAAACCGAGGATACTCGAGGGACAGACTCGCGAATCAGCACAAGCAATCACCATGAACTGCCCTTTCAACACGTCAGATTCCAGCTATAATAGTGTTCTATACTTAAAAATAGGAAGTACCAAAATGAAGTACCTTTGGTGCCTGCACCTCAGCCAGCCCTTTGTAGTGTTCTAAGTTGCTCCTGAAACAATAGGATGAGTGTAAGGAAACAAATGAAACACCTATTTTGCAATATATTTAACATAGAAAAAAAGTAACATAACTCTTACAAGTATTTATCTTCTTTGAAACTAAGAAACCTATTTTTCAACTCCTTGAAATGATCTGATGACACTTCTTTGCTCACCCTCGCAACTTTCGGCTTGTTCTCTACTGTATCCTGAGCTAGGCCTGGAGAGTCCATTAAGGCCTTCATTCTCAAAGTGGGATTTCTTCTACATCCAGTAACGGAAGTCATACAACACGGAAGAGATTACATTAGTATAACATCCAATCCATCGACGCCCACATAATTTAGATCAGAATATAGCATGCTTATCTCTTTGGATCAAGCTCGAGTGTTGCATGGAAGGCTTTAACCTTTAATCTTATAAAGTAAGTAGGTCCTATAAACCATCATCAAACAATACGATTAGAACCTTAAGGTGCAAGAATTCGAGATTTAGAACTAATTGCTTCACTGCTCTATCTCATTGTGGCATGACAAGATCTGTACTTTAATGTGGCAGGGGTCTAATTTCAGGATACAATCGAAGCAAGTGCAGAGCAACTATGCAGGGACTTCAATTCAACCAATAACCAATTTTCTGAGCTCTACAACAATCACTACCAAACTCGATTTCTAACATCACATACCACACCTGGAAACTTTTATCAATGAATAGGGAAATCTTACTCACTCAAAGTCCAGATCATTGTAGACATTTTTATCAAACATTACCACTTCATTAAGCAGTTGTCCGAATTGAATAAGTGCAGCATATTCTCAGCATATCCATTTATTTTTTCATCAATAGTTTTCTTTTAAACAACTCAACCATGAGATCATAAGCAACAAACAATCATCTTCAGAAAGCAGAGGCATAAGGAAGGTGCATTCGACTATCTCAAGATGACAATTATAAGTTAAAGATTTAAACTTTGGCACACTTACTTAGAAGAATCCAAAAACCTCAACTGGGCCTGCTCAATATCCGGAGATCTCAACTGGGAACCAAATATCTTCCACCAAAAAAAAAGTAAAAGAAAAATAAGCAGGCAGGCAAATAAATTTCAAGAAATTGGAGTATATAACTGGACAAATGCTCTACAAAAAATCTAGGAAAGAGGAAAAAGAACGGCAGATAACAAATACATCAGATGCTTTAGATGAATTGTTGGAGAGATCCATGGAAGAGGAGCTAGCAAGAGACGAGGATTGGAAAAGCGCCCGAGCCATTAAAGATCTCTCCCCACCCTCTCTCTCTCTCTGCTCAATTTGAAGGGCTTTTCTTTGTTATTCTCGGAGAAGATGTGAACGTGAAACAGAAAGTAGAAGGAGCGCAATGTATATAAGTAGAGGCTAATTGAGAAGATTAAAAGTTGCTAATTATAGGTGGATCAGAAAGGACACCTGTTCTCCAAGAAAGGCGGAGACAACTATGTGTTATTGATCGGATGTACAGCGCACACAAATCATCAAATTAATCGAGCGGTTGTGCAAGAAGACAGACAACTAGGCGACTAGACGAGGTTATTACAACTACTGAAAAGTGAAAAACGCAGAAGCAACTTTCCTCCCAAAAAAAAAAAAGGAAAAAAAACGCAGAAACACCAGCACCGCACATCGCTATAATAAAACGACCCGTCGCGACAAGGAAAGGCCACTTTCGTTATTGACCTCGGAGCGTGATTTTGTGTTGGTGGTAATTGGGGAATTTCTTGGGATTTATTACAGCAGCAAATGTGTTTGAGAAAATGCATATTATATTCCCTGCTATTTTAGGAGGTGGTTGGCCTACCTTACCCCAAATTCGCTACGAACAAAATGAACTAGAAATTGAATTAACGAGGTCGAGGAGGAGGAAATGGAATATTAACTTTTCGTGATTAATTAATCATTTAAATGAGGGGACTTGTTATTAACGGGTGATTGTATATATAAATAAATAAATAAATTCATAAAGCAACTTTAGAATTCATTAATTTTGTATGTTCATAACGATGAATATAGAAAGCAACTTTGCACGCATGCTATGCTATTGCTACTAACTAACATTTGCACCCCCATAATTCAAAGGTAGGTTTTTTAGGTTTATTTTTTATACAAAAATAAATGCTAATTCAATTATTAGAAGTTATAATAGAAAATGTAATTTTAACAAATGATATATGATTCTATTACTAAGCAATGACAATAATCTAATAAATATACACTTGTTTCTCTTACATTTTATATAAATATTATATACATAAATGTGCACATATATACACATAAATTTGATTAATGGACTAAATTAATGTTTCGTTAACTTCAATTTGAATCCCACTATAATATACGTACACAACAAAATTATATATATATATATATATATATGATATAAAATTTTCAATATTTTTATACATATCAAACTAAAATTATCATTACCAGATCAAATAAAATGAGAAAAGTAAAAATGGTACAAAAACACAATTCGTCTATTGTATATATTAAGCATATAAACATAACACACACACACACACATAGAGAGAGGAGCTAATATTATTTATTACAAATTTTAAAATGGTCGGAATTTATTCATAGTATATCTGTTTGTCATATACTCCTATTACATATCAAATTAAAGCTCTCTTCATGATATTTAATTTAATATGCATATTATATATATATATATATATATATATTATAAAT